>JARJDV010002809.1:0-240703 GCA_030264675.1 Anaulacaspis nigra
ATTTCGTTTTCACAGTAATACGTAGCAACTAATTGAGAATAGATTGGTAAAAAAATTTTTTTGAAAATCCAAAATTTTCAAAAAGGTCGGATGTCGCCGGCAGGTAGAAAATAGACCACTGTGCGACGGACGCAGCATGCCAGAAGAGTTGGCTGATCGTGCGCTAGGAGTTGTAGCCCAATATCCATCTACCTTCAGCGAAATGCCAATACTAATACGGAAATTACGAAATTATATTGCATTACAATGTTACAATAACTCCCCATGCCGATTTTATTATACATATAATAATGTTCGAAATAAATTCAGCAAGTCAGCATCGACTGGACCTTCCAAAGTTGAGAATTATGTTGATTAAATTTCAATTCTTTTTTTGTACGATCTCGGTAATAAAATCTCCACCATTTCTAATGCTATCGAATAAACCGTTTTTAATTTACAATGCATTTTCAATGCGAGTTTGCTCCATATAATCGAGCAGAGCTAGTTAACAACGACGCAGAAAATTCAAGAAGCACACGAACAGATTGCATTGCACTGCAAAACGTATGAAATTCATGACCATGCGCGCTCGTGAAATAAATCTGAAAATATTAAGATTTAATGCCCGATGGTTATTAGCCGATAGTGTAATCAAGTGTAATCGAAAATGATCTTATTTGTAGAGTGATCATTAAGCAGTAAACGTGCTGCTGCTGTTGCTGAGAACACAACTGTAACACGCATCAGAAGCAGGCAAGCAAAGCAAGCAAGTCCAGCAATGCGCATCGCGTTCGTATATCACGCTTCTTCGAATTGCGTTTTGCTTCATTGAGATTTATTCGTTATTGCACATCCACTGATTGTGATAGCAAATCGCGTTGAAAATACCAAACGGGCAGCAATTGCTCTTGCACCGTTCATTCGTTCAGTCGATTCGGCCCCAAACAGCAACAAACTTAATTAAAACTTCTTCGGCATGATAGGAGAGCATATCAACAGCGACTTGTATAGATCGAACGCAGCAGTGCACGGACTCGATATGGGCAATGCTCATCATGCACGTTATAATTTAATTTCGATTTTTGTCGCTTCTTTTAAGGTCAACTCGCGCGCACTCCGGCTTTTGCAACTGACAATAGAAAGTCAACGAGTTGAAGAAGAATTATATGATGTTGTTTGAAAGTGGACATGGTGTAATCCAATTAAACAAACAAATGAATGAATGTAATATCATAGAACGCGTTAGAAAAATGCGAAAAGTTGCATAGAAAGTCAAGATAATCCGCATTTGGTCAGCCTTGTCTTGAATAATCGAATTATATAAACAAATAAATGTAAAGCAATGTTGTTTCCTCTTAACACTACTAAACTTGTTGATTTTCGGTGTAATGATCCGAAGATCGTCGTGATGGCTTGCGGCGCGGCAACAACCTATTGGAATTTCACAATAGCCTAGTTCAATGCAAGAGCACAATGAATGCGCCTTGCTCGCTTCTTGCTACCTTTGCACCACATATTTCTACGTATCTCTTCGTGCGCACTCCGAAAAAACGACGCACATGGAATGAGAGACGGCGGCGGCGAATATTCGTGACCTTTGCGTTGCTGTGTGGAGCACAAAGTGAGAAAATATAGGGCACATGCATTTAGATTTATGATACGCCACGATACGATGTGTAGCGAAACATATAAACTCATAAAATGCAATAGTTATGAGTCGAGCTGCGCGAAATGTCGTAAGAACTCTCATGCACACACAGGCAAAAGTCTTTCAGACAAAGAGAAGCCCAAGAGACAATTGAGTAATTTGCCAGCAATTTTTACGCGCGCACACCAGTCGCAGATTTTAATTTACGATCTGATGAAGGAAAACGTAGCATTAATGCAAGTCGCGTAAAAATTCAGCTGCAAACCATTATTACGATTATTATATATTGCTGCTTGACATTTAAATTTAAAATCGCATGCGAACAGGGGACGGGGGACGCGCTTTTGTCGTGTGTGTTTGTGTAACATATAAATCATAAATTTCATTACACTTATTAGCGTTTTAATTAAAAGCGCCTCGGTGCGGTTGTTTGAACGCGCGCGCATACGTTTTGAGTGACAAGAAAGAACAAAGCAAACGTGCAAAATTGCCATCAATTGGCTCAAAGCGAATCGATTTGGTTGACTTCACTTTATTGCCGCGCGTTCTCTTCGCGAAGCAGAATGCGTAATGCATGTGTAATGCATCGTGTTCGACAAACCGAATGCGCTGCGTACTTGCAACGTAATTATGTAATTACATTTATCGCGAGCATTATTACAAATATTGTTATTATTATGACAGGATGTGGGTTAATCTATGCATGGGAAAAATTATGCAAACGCCAATTGAGCGCGAATATTCGTTGGCAGCGCGCTGCGTCTGAGAAATAATGGAAATGATTCATTTTTCGAACGCAGGTGTTCTCGCACTGAGATTGAGAGTTGGCTGTACTTATATATTTTTCCCGGCGTGTGTGTGCCGAACGAGCATTTGCAATTTAAAGTAAATAACAAATCTGCAATAATAAATCTTCCACTTGTAATTATGCCTGAGACTACGCTGGTCGATTACGTGCGAATAATCGTAATGGCGCTGGCATGGGGCTGAAATGTTATTACTACAATACTTCCAGCACGGCAGTGCACACGGTGAACGCGCGGAAAAATATGCATTCGAATTAATATTGATTTATAATGATCGCCTTTGAAATTCAATCGCTTTATTAGTTCGAATCAATCATTTAGTGCACACACCACAACGTGCGATTCAGATCGTTGTCTTGAACGATTGCAACCAACAATTTTCTAGCACAAAGAGTTTTGCGGGTCTCTCTCCCGCTCTTCGAAATTGAGAAAACGTGTTCAGTTCAGATGTCAAGCGATTTATCCTTCGTGACACTAATGCATAACATAATTCCGCGAAATTACACCTTAATAATCTGATAATGAAGTCAAAGGCTGTAAATCAATTGCTACCAATTGATTTACATTAGCATAAGTGTCCAATCAACCTTTTGCATATTCAGTTGAAGTTACAAAAAAAAAGTAGTACTTGACTCACTTCAACTGTCTGGGGTACTACTTATATTATTTATATAACGCTCCGATTATTTGTTCTAAATTATAACTTTTATTAGTCACTTGTGAAGATCTTATAGATTTCTAAACGATTTTCGTTGGTTATTTATTTACTACTAGTTGATATTACGTTAAATTATCATATATTACAAACTCACACAAAGTTCAAGTAGTTAAAATTTCGCACGCGTTTGGAAGAATGTAACAATTAACCACTTGAAATCTAGAAGCTGATATGATTCGAAAAAGTGACGCACTCATCACCATAACGTAGCCTTCATCCTACTGACACATTTTTATGGAATTTCTTTAATATCTTGAAAAATGTCTACGATTTATCAAAAATTATTTCTTACTTAACTATTATATCATGCAAGGCACCAGTGAGTACAGGAAAGTAAGCTTGAAGAACAATCTCAGATCCTTCGATAGCAGAAATATGCGAACAAATTAATAAACCACTTTAACCGTCTTATCGCTAAATTTCTACTTTACAAATATGCGCACTTGTAGAAAATATTTGGATACAGTAAACAAATGCGCAAAACGCAAACTTTGTTTGAAGGAAAAGTTAATCGTATGCAAACAAACGTATATATATTATTTAAACGCAAACATAGTCAAAAACAAAATTACAAAAGTTTTTCATGGAAAAGTCTTAGGCCTTCTTTTTGGCTGGAAAGCACTTGCCAATGATTGGCAAGTCGTTAATATCGGTTTCTCCATTGCCGTTGATGATGGCTTCAAGAACCTTATTGATTGCTGGGATGATGACATCCTTGAGGATTTCGTTGATTTTAGCTTCGTTGTCAACCAAGAATTTTGGCAATTGCTCGACGAATTTAGAAATGGCGGCAGAGATATCAGTACCATCAATGGCCAAGTTTTCAATGACCAACTGAAATAAGACGCCAATTTAATTAACATCTCAGTTTTCATCAATGAATTACAAAACTTACGTGGGATGAGCCAAGGGTGACCTTGATTTTGGCAGATTTGACAGATACAGGGTTGGTGACGGCCTGACCTTCCAATTCAATGCGCAACTTGGTCAAGTCGCCGTCGATTTTACCGGCTCCCTTAGCGGTGTGGCCGAAGATGGTCACATCAGCGTCGTAGGTGCCAGAAACATCGCCAGCTGGCCATTGTACATCAACAATCAACTTGGCGCCGATTGGAATGATGGTGATGGAAATCTTAAGTTTGTCCAAGCTCCAGTCTGGAATACCGGCCAAATGGAAATCTTTGACGGTAACATGGCCATTGACGCCTTGAAGATTAAGTTTGTCCAAGTCCAAAGTGATTTCTGGCACTTCCAATGGGTTGAAGCTAGGAAAGCCGGTTTCCTCGTCGCCGGTCTTGAGGATGTCCCTCACGCATTCTAAGAATGCGGTGATCTTGTCTTCCAAGATACGTGGCTGAGCACGAATAAATGGGGACATATCTATAGACATATTTAAGGGTTGTTGTTTAGCATTATTGTTGTTATACGCTTTTCGTTTATATCACTCACCTTGTACCTTAACTTCGAAGGCCATGATTGGCGCCAACAGGGCAAGAAACAGGAAGGCACGCATGATTGTTGATTGCTCGTTTGCTGACAACAACAAATACTGATTCTGGAAACGATATTAGCTAGCTTTTATATACAATATGAGATGGATTTTTATGGCTTTTAACTATTGATTAGATTAGGCAAACGTACTATGCAAGTACCGATTGATTATTTTCAAATCTTATCGTATCAATTCAATAGGCATTTGATCTTTTAACGAGAACTTTTGCGCATGCAATTTTTTCAAAGTAAAAATAATG
Organism: Anaulacaspis nigra; assembly: GCA_030264675.1. Lineage (NCBI taxonomy): Eukaryota > Metazoa > Arthropoda > Insecta > Coleoptera > Staphylinidae > Anaulacaspis > Anaulacaspis nigra. The sequence goes on from JARJDV010002809.1 coordinate 4,906, forward strand.
CACGAGGCCATAGTAATTGCACTCGATGACTTTTAATAAATACGCAACTGTTTCTGTAATACAAAAGCATATAACCGAAAATGTATTCAATGTTTATTTTTGTATGGCAGCACAAGTTAAGCTCGGATTTAATTAAGTAAGACGTTTGACAAAACATTATTAAGCCGTGATAAAAATTGCATTATTGAAAGCAATTGATATCATATGCTTTTAGCCAATTAAAAACAAAATTTCGAGTGTGATTTCCTTGATTTATTATCGCGATTTGTTCAACAACTATTCATTCAAAATTAGATTTACACCTGCAAAGTGGTTTCAAACATGTGAAAAATGTGTTACCAACGTTACATATCTACTATCTATTTATTTCAATTCTTTATTCTTAAAAAGATTATCAGCTTCCGTTAAAGATAGTTAAAGATTTAAATCTTGTTTATAGTACACATCATATGCAACCACATCCACTTTAAAATATTTGTAATATAAGGGTTCTTAAAAAATTTTTAATTTACATTTTGCATTGTTCGGTAGACGCTCTTTGTTTTTAGATGTTGAAGAAGACAGTCGTGCATTCAGTATTTCCATAATAATTGGAGTTACGAATTCATCTATAGTATTTGAATTTGCGTTGATAAAATGAGCTAAGTTTGGAAAATACGACGCAATCACTTTTCCCAAATCAAAATTATGTAGTTTGAGTCCATTAATTTGCAACTTAAAAAAGTACAGCATATATTTTGTTAAAATTATACACGGGGAAATAGTTACACTTGAAGTATTTACTGTTGGTTTAATGCTAAGCGATTGAAATCTGTTTGCTTGTAATTCACGAATTACTTTGGCATGCACATCAATAGCAAATCTTTGTAAACTTCCATTTGCAGTAACTGAAGGGCCAAACGGGACTCCAATAAATGTTAATCGAGTGGATAAATTTGCTAAAAAGTTAATGTTCGGCCAGCTTATTTTTGCACTTAGTTTTGCACCAAGTGGAAATAGTTGCGGCACCAACACTGCACTTAACAATTGAATGTTGGTTAATCCATTTATTTGTAACTTGTTTAATCTTGACGTTCCACTGAAAAAAATCCTCGTAACTATATATGCAACAGGTTAAAGATGAGCAAGTACTTAAAAATGGAATTATTAACAGATCGTTCATTCGTTGTTACCTCAAATGGATCTACATCTGAGATTCCATACTCTTTCAAGTCATTTCGATGAATCTTAATTTGACAATTTAGATATTCCTGTAAGCGTGACTGAAATCGGTTTCCCAATATTGATTCTGAAATATGACTTTGACAAATCACACGACTAAGTCTTAGATTACGAGCGCACTTACTATTTGTCACTTCGCGTTTACTATTTTCATCTGTGGCTTTAATGCCAAGTGAGCCTTCACTCTTGTCATGTTCCTTAACGTAGTTTGAAAAATTCAAATGAACTTTTACTCGACCACTGCAATCATTATCATTCGCTCGTATTGCGAAAACACTTGCAATCGTACAAATTAGGAAGAAGAATTGAATGCGCATTATAAAATATTTGCACTAATTTGAAATACCACGTCAAACAAAGTGTTGAACGGATGTTTTCATGAGCTTTAAATGCACTTTTTACCTATATTTTCAAGGATGCAATATTTTATGACGGTTTTATAACAATAAAACGTATTTCGAATATTGTGGCAGCTGTCTATGTTGTGAAAAATACCTTGCAGCTCATTAGCAAGAGAATATTTATGGTATTTCAATAATTGCAATTTTATTTTTAAGTCAGCCAGCATAAAATAAATAATCTATCAAAATACTGGTTTATTGAATGAATTGTATGTCTAATAAAAATTAGGACAGCGTTATTTGCACAATGAATGAAAAGTGTAGTAAATAAATGGTTGCGAGATTTTAATTCTAAAGTTTAATTAGATATTTTAAAGATAATCCACACTATTATCGATAGTGTATTTTTACTTTAATGTGAAACTTTAGTTACATTTGACGAGTAAACAAATATACTAACTTTAGGCAATTAATCTCTTAAATACTGATAAGTGAAGCAGATAAGCGAATCGAACAGATAACTTCGAAATTAAAAAAAAACATTTTCTACACATAAATCATTGTCAGCAAAACAATAGCATTACTTAATTTGTGTTAATCATGTTCAAAGTATTAATTTTCGTAAGCGCTGTTTTTACGGCAAATGCGCATACAACAGGACCAAATACAAAAGTTCTGGAAGATGCAGTAATTGAAACTTTAGAATGTATTCGAGGTGTATTAAAAAGCGGAATTGAAGAAGTTGGTTTGCCATCATTGGAACCAATTGTAGTTGAAGAATTGCATGTAAATGTCTCAGATTTGGGAATAAATTCAGCAACGTAAGTTTTACAAATTCAATATTATGTTTTACGAAAGGAATTTTTATTCGTAGGGGTTTCGTCAATGTCAAAAATGGAATTATTTCGGGTGTAACAAATTGGGAGCTAAGTGATTTAAAAATTAAATTATCATTTACAAGGGAATTAGGTGTTATTATTAGTGCTAAAGTCAATTTACCACTTCTTTTAATTAACACTGAATATGAAACAAATCTGAATACTTCGGGAATAAATGTATTCGGCGCTGGCGAAATTGAACTTACTAGTGAAAATCTGAATTTTGATTTGGTCACTCGTCTTGTATTAAACAACTTTACTCCTACAAAGTTTCGTCTATCACCTCACATTGAAAATTTAAAAGTACGTTTAAATTCAATATTTCAAGAGCACCAAACTGATTAAACTATATTGTAGATGAATATTACAGGCTTCCTAAATGATGAGGAGCACAGTCAACTGGTTAGTTCAATTGTGAATGAACTTGGTGTCACCTGGATTAACGAAAAATCTGAAAAGTTCGCGGATGTTATTGAGGAATTTGTATTAAGTTTATTCAATTCGTTCATCTTGCGATTATTAATACCAACTGTATTTGACTTCAACGATATTGTAAACGCTATTCTGGAAAAGTGTTGGTTGCCAATTCAATGAAGCAAGCTTATATAGTAAAATACTTTATTAAAAATAAACAGATATTTTTTATATACCGATTATATCGATACATCTTTTAAGATCGATGCCGCTTAGTTCACGCATTTGAGAGGCAAATATGGGAGGATTTTTTATGAAATCGTCTAAAAGTGTAGAAAGATCACCCAAGACATACTCTATAATATCAGCGATGTCCTGACCGTGTTTCGCTGCCATATCGATTCCATTATGAACCAGAACTGGCACCTAACAACAACAGAAACAAATAATTATTTGATTAATATTTAAACAATCAACCATACCGTCACAGTGCTTTTGTCCAATGTAATTCTGAACTCTTTAATTTTAAATCCGGTCACCTTCACTTTCAGAAATACAATTAATTTTGTATCATTAAAATCCAATTCAACATTCCCTGTTCCTTTTAATGGAAAACTAGGTATAGCTAATTTGTAACTGGTGCCGACTGCAAAGTTTACCCAATCTAAGCTGATTGTTACATCAAAGTGAAGTCCACCTGTCACATTAGTTTTGCCTTTTATATCGTGATCGAACTTAACAATATCTCTGGTAAAAATATCAAATAATTCCATTTCATCCCTACAATATAATAAAAACTTGTATATTTAGTCACTATTATAATTAGACTTACTTCTGAATAACTATTGGTCCTGGAAATGTAAAGTTATTCAATATATCAAGTTCCTCTTTCACACAATCAAGTACTTTCCCAATCTTATCAGTGACAGCATTTCGGATGGGAATTCCATCTTGGACCAAAAAGTTTATTGTTTCAATTGAATATTAGAATATTATTTCGATATACGTCATACCTGTATTAATTTCGGGCTCATTTGCATTACAACCACACACAATTAGTACAACAAGCAATACGTATTGTATCATGGTTATGGTTTTCACAATATCTCGAACCTAATACTGCCACAAAACAATAAACGCTAAGTATATATTAGATACAATATATTTGGTAAATCTAAACGAATGAATTAAATGATAAGATAGCACGGATCACAATGTTCAATATCCAAATTGGAATCCACTTTAGTAAAACGAAACTACATTGACCTAAAAATTAAATTGCGAATGAACACATTAAAGATTTTCTCCCAAAAGTACTCTAAAGTATCACAAATATCTTGACGATATCTAGCTATTAAATCCATTCCACGGTGCTCCAAATGTTTAAGCTAAAAAATATTATTCCTAGATCAATTGATAACGTTTGATACCATATAAATTACTTCTATGATGCCTGATCTTACAACATTTCCAGGCATTTTGAAGAATATATTATTTATGCTCATTGAAACAGTACCCTCGCCCTTCAATCGTAGCTGCGCACTGTTAATATTTTAATCAGCAAGTATAATTATTTCGCTCCAACTCATCTCAAACGTTGTTTCAGTTAAGTTCTGGATACAGGTTTCAATTTGATGAATTGAATGATTATTATGGGTGTGATCCTAAAATATGATGTACTTATAAACTGTTTTCTTATAAACTTGGTTTATTACGGAATGATATTCGAAAATTGATTTTGTTCCATTAATTGAAATGCTTCATGTACACTGCAACTGCCTAAGTGGGTAAACACTTATGCAAACGTAATCTACCTTCATGTTTTGACATCAGAACTAATACTAAATTAATTAGCGCTTCAATCTTGTAATAAAGAAATAATACTAAAATCAGATTAACGGTGATTACACAATATGGAAAATCAATTAGTGATAAAGTATATTTATTCAAAGATATTCGAATGAGTATGCAAGAATAATGCTTAGAATAATTCATTGCACGATGTTTGAATTTTCGCGCGGTGTCCCCTCTCAAATTGTACTACGCAATTCATTGCGATAGTTTTAGGTTATATTGTAATTATTAAGAAAATATGATTACGACAACAAAATTATATGAATCGCTTATATGTCGCCTTTGTGCAGAGGAGAATATAAACGGAAATCAAATTTATCATCCAGATGAAAGCGGAGATAATTTGTGCGACATTATCAACAAATATCTTCCACTAAAAGTAGGTGCCCTTGATGTACTTGTGTCATTTATGGCTTGTTTGTTCAGACATGAATTTGACTTACAATGCACATCTGTTTTCATCAATTATCAATTCCGGAAATTGAATTAATTCAAAAAAATCAATTAAGGCATTGGGAGGATTACTAATTTATTATATTACAGGTTAAAGATGATGGGAAATTGCCCTGCACTCTGTGCCCTGGATGCACAATTCAATTGGAAGCCACTCGATCATTCCTTGATCTCATTGTGGATGGACAAACAAAGTTGAAAGGACTCTATAATGTTGAATTAGAGCAAGATAAACAAGAGCAGGAAAATGTAGGAAAGGAACAACTGGAAAGTGCCTTAAAAATTGTTAATCCAAACTCATCAGTCCAAACCTACAGTGTTCAAAGTGATGAGAATGGAGAAAAAATATTCATACAAAGTATGTGAACTATTGATAAGTTGATGAATTAGTTATGCATGTCTATTTTAGTTCTATCTGATGGACCGTTATTTCCACAAGATCATGAAATGGCTGTCATCTTAGATAATACAGAAAAGCCAAAACGTAAACGGGGGCGTCCGCCCAAAACCCACATAAAAACAGAACAGAATGAAGCAGTTGAAGAATCTGTTCAGGTGTGTGAGCCAGAGCCAGAAGAAGAAATTCTAGATGCTAATGGCAAACCAAAGAGAAAAATTAAAAAACCCTTAAAGTATTCAGATTTAATTCAGGGCAAAGAATTGGACAGAGTATTCCTTAATGAAGGTATCAATGATGATGAGGATATTTGCAATAATAGTGCATTGAAACTTGTGGACAACGGCGCTTCTGCCTCCAATAATGTAAGCGGAATAAAAACTAAACGCTTGGATGCAAAGAAAAAATTTGATTGCGAAATTTGTGGAAGATCATTTTTGCATCAAAGCAGACTTGAAATGCATAAAGCTTTTCACAAAGACATATTCTATCAGTGTTCAACTTGCGCGCAAACCTTTAACGGTAAAGAAGCGTTTCAAGAACACTCAAATGCCACTGAGCATTCTGACTTTAAACTAATTGAATATGTTGAAAATTATGGCCAAGTTGAACTACCTCCAAATGTTGAAAATGATATTGATGCAATTAAAACAGCAGAAACAACCAACAATGAGAAAATTAAATGTGACTTTTGCGAAAAATTATTTTCAAGTAAACAAAGTCTTGAGATTCATCAAAAAGCTGTACATGAAAACGAGAAACCTTATGCGTGCGATAAATGTGACAAGGAGTTTCCATATTTGTATAGTTATAAAAATCACATTCTGCAACATTCAGAGAAATCCTATCAATGTGAAATTTGTAATAAATTATTCCAACATCCGAGCAGTTTAGTATATCATAGAGAAACAGAGCACAATAATGGCCGAAAATTCGTTTGCAATAAGTGCAAAAAAATATTTAAACATAAACAACTTTTACTCCGACATCAACTGGTGCACACGTCTGAAAGACCTTTCAATTGTACGAATTGTTCTTCATCGTTCAAAACGCGCGCAAATTTAATAAATCATATGTCGACCCACACAAAAGAAAAAAAGTTCTTTTGCACGGAATGTGGGTTGTCCTTTGGATATAAGACATCTTTAAATCTACATCAGCGTTGGCACAACGGCCAGAAACCATACGAATGTGATGTATGTTTGAAAAGATTCTCACAGAAGGGTAATCTTGCTGAACACCGGCGAATACATACGGGAGAGAAACCATTCTGCTGTTCGTATTGTGGTAGAAGATTTACCACATCTTCGCAATACAAACTCCACGTAAAGCGACATACCGGCGAACGCCCATGGAGATGCGAATACTGCTCGAAAACATTTCTGCATAAAGATACGTGGAAATGTCACACGAGAAGACATCGTAACGAACGGCCTTACCAATGCTCACATGTAAAAATTATTTTATTAATTGACCATTTTATTAAATCTATCGTTTTCAGTGTTTGAGAGGATTTACTGAGCAATGGGCGCTTAAGAAGCATGAGAGGCTTCACACTGGCGAAAAGCCATACACATGTAACGTTTGTAGCAAGTCATTTGCAGATTCATCAAATCTCAAAAAACACACCAAGATTCATTTAAAAAATCAAATTGAGCCGATCAAGAAAGAATCAATTGAAACTAGTGAAAATAGTCAAGTCTTGTATTTCACATACGAAGATGACACAACCCAGAATCAACAAGCTCTGGTTCAAATTGTGGAAAATATGAACGAGAATGAAGGTTCAAGTGCTAACAACACATTATTCACAGACGAAATGATTCAAGATGGGACAACAGAAGAAATCTCCATTGATGTTCAGGTATTTATTACAATGCAAATGCAATTTTTCCATATTAATACTACAAATTTACTAAACAGCAACTCGTGGATAACGACGGTAATGCTATCAGTTTAACTACTGATGACGGACAACAAATCAAAGTAGTGACTACGATGTATGACACACAATGTATGCAGGGATTATTTCCTGATGGTACTCTGATTCCCCTTAATATATGCACTCAGGACGGGAAACCGGTTGCGGAATTAGTGCAAAATACTCAAGTGAGTGCTTACTCAACTGACAGCTGATCCCCATAATTATTCAATTATAATATTTATTCACAGGTTGAGAGATCAATAGTGAGTGACCTCCGTTCAATGGATTTAATACAACCGGCTGGTCCAATCGAGGAAAAGGAAGGTAAGATTCAATTTTTGAATGAAGACGGTCAAAATTTGTGTTTTATTACGACATATGATACGAATCAATTCATCATGAATTGAATGGTGCTTTCAACAACTGTGATTTATATGTACTTTGAATATTTAGAAATTACATTCAGTTTAGCATAAACCTTTTCATAATAGTAAATGAGTAATTCAAATAATTTGCCAGTAATCATAAGGGAATGAAAATATTTATTATGGCTTAGGAAACATAATATAAACTTTAGCTGTAGCTATTATCTAGTAATTCTTTATCATGCGTAAAACAAATCCTTCTTGATATTTTATAGAGGTAAATGACATTTATGAAGTATTCCACAACCTCCAAATATCCTTACAAGCTACATTCGCGTACTGTCTTAGCATGCAAATATTGCAAAAGTAAAAGCATATCATATAAATGAATTATGCACATTAATAATAAGTAATAAAACTAGAGCGTAAAGTTTTGAGTATAGTCGTATTCAATCGTGGGTATAACCGATTGCATAAATTTCAAAAATATGATCAAATACATGTGCACTCCGAGTTCGCCGCCGCCCTCCATCACAGTTTCAATTATACTTTTCATTACTTCTGCGTGCTTACACGGATGCACCGACGCCATTTTTGGTATACTTAGATGAGGATGTGCTTCCATGGTGACAGTTTTCTTAGCATAATCCTTACTGATATCCTGAAATGTCTCATCTGTTGTTAATGCCTTCCGATTCTATAAAAATAATATTTATTAATTACTTAAATATTTATCATTCCAGTAATTTGATTACTTCGTCATATCCAGTTAGCCACAATCGTGGTGTTTGATAATATTTATCGTAAGTTATATGCAGATCATAAGTCCTTGTATGTACAATGCCACCATCCTCTTCACTCTTAGGACTTTCCTTGACAGGAATTGGTTCAACTCTCTGCAAATAATAAAAATAGTATTCCAGTATTGTTATTAATATCTCTGAGAATATTTTCATACCTGTGTATCTTCAAGCATACCACTCTCTTCAAACTCCTCCATGTCAGCAGCTTCCTCATCATCATCATCATCATCTTCATCATCATGTGCCCCCCTTTCTAAAGCATCTTCCATGCACTCAGCTTTTGAATTATCCAAAGTCATTTCAGTGACTTTGTCTTCAAGTCCACCTACATTTCCTGGATCATAATGATGTGTGTCCACCCACCCATTATCTGCATCATCTGATTCAATTATTCTTTGATATTCTTCAGAATACTCCATTTGCTCACAACGACGTGGACATGGTACACTTCGCGTGATAAGAAATTGTTTGTTTTTGGGCAAATATGACTTTGCCTTGCCATCATCTCCAGCTGACCATTGCCAAGTTGGACAATGATGAACTAAATGATCACCTGCTGCTACAAATTCCTCAGGTGTTAAGACACCGGTCTCGCGAAATTTAGATTCCTTAAGGACAGCGTTTTAAATTTAAGCTCAAATCAAGCGAAATCAAACATTTCAAAATTCAGTAACTTACTTTCAAAACTGGTGTGAGGTATTCTGCAACGCCGAGTGCAGTGCCCTTTACACTGTTAAATACGTCTTGCATCTTCGAAGTAAACACAACACAGAAGAGCCGAGAAGCAACTAAATTCCAATTTCCGTTTGGGTTCAAGGGGTATTAAACTATTGATAAATGCTGATAAAAATGCACGCTTTGCTAACAAACATCAAGAACGTGTGTATTTCAGTTGACTATGACAGTAGACAACGTCAAAGTGCTGCGCAAAATATTGTTTGAATTTCGCTACTATCAAGAATTAAATTCAGAGGCATGCAAAGATTCTAGGTATAATAACCACAGAATAATATCTCACAATCTTTTTAGAATCACATTTTGTTGATTTGTAAACATGATTTTATTGTACGGTATTGCTGTCAAATATGATTTGCATAAAGTATTTTTGCAGGTTACATTGTACTGTCATCATTCATCAGCTGTTTTGTAAACGGGTATTAAGCATATAAGTTAGCAAGTATATATAATTTGGCAGTCATCAAAGACGTCAGTCACATCTGGAATAAGACAAGATTTAATCCATTCTTTTTATGATGGACAACACATTTGATACCGGTAAATATGAGTATTTCGTTTTCTACAGAAAAGTAATAAGCCCCGCGTTTTGTTGTAGTGGGATCTGACCATGAGTTTATGGTTCCAACAAAATACCTTAAGAACCCTGATGATATGGTATTTTGGGAAAATTCTGTTGCCTACCAGGTAGATATTACGTGACTAGTTTATTTTTTTGTTAATTGTCTCCTAAATAGGAATTTACTGGGTTTGTCATTGCAATCAATGAAGCAGTCAAAGGCAAATCATTAAATTATTCAGACATTCCTGAGTCAAATACTATCAGACAGCTGTGTGAAGTTATAAAAAAACTTGATGACTTGATAAATAGTACGCCACCAATAGAGCAGCCACAAAGATTTGGAAATCAGGCTTTCAGACTCTGGCTTGAAAAAGTTAAAGGTGTAAGTAACACTTGATAATAAGTGCAATAATTATGTGTATTAAATAATGAGTATTCAATTTTGCAACAGGAAACATATACACTGTTGGCAGATGTGCTTCCTGAGTCTCTGCAAAGAGCACTTGCAGAGGTCTCACCATACTTCACTGAATCATTTGGCAATGCAATTAGAATTGATTATGGCACTGGACATGAGATATCATTCCTCATGTTTCTCTGCTCTCTATTTAAAGTTGGTGCTCTAGTGGATGAAGACAAAGTGTATGTGGCAACTAGAGTATTCAATGCATATTTGATGCTGGTTCGAAAATTGCAACAAACCTACCGCATGGAACCAGCAGGAAGTCATGGTGTTTGGAGTCTGGATGACTATCAATTTGTGCCATTCATTTGGGGAAGTTCACAGTTACACAACCATCCAAAAATAGAACCATGTTCTATCTTACAACCAGCCATTGTTGATGGCTTTGCTGATGAGTATATGTTCCTGTCATGTATTCAATACATTAATAAGGTCAAAACTGGACCATTTGCTGAACACTCTAACCAGCTTTGGGGCATCAGTGGCGTAGCTCATTGGAGTAAAGTTAATAATGGTTTAATTAAAATGTATAGAGCTGAGGCAAGTATCACTAGTGTTGTAAAAACTTATTATTTTAAGCTTCATTATCTTGTAGGTGTTGGGAAAGTTTCCAGTAGCCCAACATATATTGTTTGGATCATTGCTACCTCTGAAACCTTTTGTGCATAAAAAGCAAGGTAAGGGTTTTTTGGGTATGACTCCTCCACCACCTCCGCCGTTAAATAACGCGTAAACCAATATTTAATAATTTATTCAAACTTTTTAGTATTATACAAGTTTTTTATGTGAATATTTGCTTCAGTTTTTTCTATATAAGAATTCAATGAAGCTTAAAAGTAACTTAAGTTATTTTCTGAAACCTTCATTTTTTTAAACAAGTATTTTTACGTAAAATTAATTATCGTGGCTTTGAGGATGAATTTATTCTTAAATACATGATGATTGAGAATCGGTTTTTGACATCCAAATTTTGACACTTGGTATTGGGAACACTTGCGCATACGGCTCTACTTTACTTTAATTTACTTATGGTCGCGGCGTTGCAAGCCCACCAACGCGTTGGTGGGCTAACGTGTGACCGGTCAATATTATCGATATTTTTTATTGTTTTAACAGTGCAATAATCGTTTTAATATAGCACCTAAGTGAAGTGTGTAACAATTAAATTTTTATGTATCAGGTCGTATCAACCCGGTGCTTGTATAATTTCGCTAACCGTAGTAGCAGGTTAGTTAGCCCACCAGCAAATGGTGCCTTTTGGCGCCCATAAGCATAGTACAATTGTGGTGGATACATTGTTTTTGCAGTGGTAAGTTGTGTCATTTTATATCACTTATATCAGGGATGAGCAACACGCGGCCCATTATTCATGTTTATGGTGTCCGTCAAGCATTTCTAAAATTGAATTAATTTTATCAACTTTCTTCCATTAATATATTATTATAAAGTTAATTACAATAAAATGGTAAGTGTTAGTTTATTGCGGATAATTTGAAAAATTTCAAAATTTAAATTGGCCTCTTGATTAAAAAATGTTGCTCACCCCTAACTTATACTATTGTTTAATATGTACCAGTTGGCTTATGCATTGGTGGTTAGTTGTAATGGTATCTGGAATTTTCGTTTGACTCAATGTTGTCACATATGGTATCAAGTAACACTCGGCGCAAAACGCATAAGCACAGGTGTATGGCGGTAAGATTGTTTTGTTCGGTGCTTAACGGGTACGGACCAGTTGTCTAGTGTGCCATCAGTTGCAAATAGGAAATATATATGCTTAGCGTAATATTGAAAACCTTTTAACTAGCTTTGAATCTTAAACGATAAAACAAAATGCAGATTTGATTATCAAAACATTTAATGGACAAATAAGTTATATTAACTAGTATCACAAGTACAATTTGTCTTTTGGTAGTGCATGTACAACATGTAAGATATTACTTCCGTCGTATACTTGTTGAAATCTGAATGCAATTGTTGATAAACAGGTAATTGTCATCCTGGGTGATATGAATCTCTTCAAACCGTTTATTCTGAGGTCTTTGGTGTCTGATTTGATGCGTGCTCTTAATATTGCTATGGGTGGACTGATTAATACTGCTAGAAATCTTTGGCTCATTGCACTGCTGCTTAGTCGTTTTATAATCATGAAAATTACAAATAATGTTATTGTTTCCCACAGATTTAGCACACAGCAGGCTCAAGTCGTCAGCGAGCACCACTCGGCCATTATTTCCGGTCAATTTCACCGATCCGGTGCTTTTATTGCTCAATACTTTCACTTGGCACTTGTTGCCCACCACATTGATACGCCCGTTGTTGGTCTTCACCGTTACGGTGTTGTTGTTGCCAACAATATTTAAATGGCCAGTAGTTACATCCAAAGTTATCACTTGGTTGTTGCCAATATATTTGCTGGTCTTAGGCTGATCAACAGGAATCTGAGGCCTTGCATTTCCAAAATCACTTTCACTCATTTTAATAGTCATGATGTAAATTGAGTGTTTGGCTTGAATATAATGGTAAACCGGTAATAGAACGATTGGTGCGAGAGGTTTTTAATGAATGAGAGTTGAGCGCGGATTTTTAACTTATATAGGAGGTCGCGTTCCCGTTGTACGAACACTCGCGCATTCGCAGAAAATCGAAGTGTTTACTATACGAGCAATAATTCGTCATCAATTGCTGTGTATACTGGCGGTGAATACCCCTGCGTATTGATATTTCGGCAATGTAAACTTTACGCATTTCTAAATCATAAAGTAGGCAACGGCATTCTTTCGAAGATTATCTATTTTATTAATAGTTGACGCAATCGAAATTGAGGCAAATTTTTTATAATTTAAGTGACCGGATTTCACATATTTCCATTGTATTAATCATAGATACCACACACGTGTGTATTATGTGAATAACAGCTTAAATAGGAAATGAGATTACATTGATAAGGGTTTCATAACTATTAAGGGAATGGCTGGTCCCTACATCCGTTTTTTTCTTTCATACTCGCTCTTTAAATTTTCTTATTTACCTATTGAAGTTCCTTTCTTGGCTTTAATCAATCGACTGGATTTAGCAGACGATTGATTGTTTTTAAGCTTCCACCTTTAAAATTTGTTATTTTAATAAAGATGGGTAATCCCCAATATTATAATCTCATCAATAATAATTTACCTCAATGTCCTTGATATATTTGTTGTCTCCCTGCATTTGATGTAGAAAAACTTGATTGGACAAAAACATGGCAATTTTCACAATGATTATGTGATTTTTGTCTCCGATGGTTTGACAATTCTACAATAATCATCATACATGGTAAGATATAAGCACATGTAATTCCTTGATTATTGCTCAGTTAGTAAATACTACTATGTAAATATTTTGCAGTGGTGTAAAAAAATAACAGATAAATTAAAAAACAAGTAGTTGGTCATTCAAATTCAAAGCTGTCGTTGTAGAACACGATAATGACTTGCGTACATGTACATTTGTTTATTACGTGATTTTACAGTCAGATAATGTACCAAAAAGCACCGCAGCTATTAAGTCATTTCATTTAGCGGTACTCATTCTGATTGCCTATAGAAACAAGATGCATGTTTAGTCAGCCGAGTGCGAATATGCACACGATACGTATGTACTTTGAAGGGGAACCACACTGACACTCATTACATGAGTGCTTACATATTCGCGCCGCCATACTTGAAATGCCACATACACATGCATCGTATAATTATGATTGCACTATCGTGTGCTGCCATTTCGATAATGCAATTCATGGTAATATGCGATCGGACATTGCAATCGGTAGACTATTTTACTTATTTCTGTAAAGGCTTGTACTTTACTATAAAGGACTAGTTAATTTGCATTGCGATTGCGTATGACATCAATCATAATATGTTTATACAGCATAGTGGATTGAGTCAACGAGGTGAACCGTATGTCGAAGCTATCTAGTGCAAGATGGCCTCATCAAGGTCCAATTACAATTACTAAGGGCAGGGTTCACGACTGAGTCACCCACTAAGTTGATTATGCAAATTTTATTCATATCATTAAGTAGCTTCTTTCGAAGCTTTCCAAAAATTGCCGTAGCGGCTGGTATTTCACAGCCTCATGGCGGGGTATTGGTTAAAGTTTTCAACTAGCAACAATCGCACCTCGGATAAACCTCATTGGTTACGATATTGCCCCTGCGCAAGGCTAGCGCGGATTTGGCTGTACAAGCCTAACCACCCTATCGTGGACTACAATCTTGAAGAGTGCTAAGCATTGCTCCCTCTTAGCGGTACTAGTAGCATATTACTCTGGAGTCCCCCTGCGGTTACTAGATGTCCGATGTCTGCACCTGGTTGGCATTATGATGGTGATGATGGCCTTGCAATATAAAATTTAATATGTAATAGGTGTCGCTAGCATGTAGTATTAGAATTAAATGCTCGTGCCCACGAACGAATGAATACTAAAATCATATCCATATCGGTCTCCACGCTTGATTATAATGGAAAATTACCGGTTTTGTCGCAGCGATATAGTGTGCGTTGTATTTGCGTTTGCGAACAGCATCGCGCAGGTAGGACTGCGACAACTATCATCATTTACATTAAACGTGTTAAGCGTCGTTGTAAGAACAACATACCATATTGAAAACTTTATACCAGTTTGCCATGCATCTCATCCATATTAATATTATAAATATCGTTTGCGCATTGATATTAAACATATTCGTTTAATTAACTCAACGCAATGAAGGTCACTGTTACTGATTACATTAATGCTTATTGCGTTGAAAACAAATGTGTATATGATATCATTTGTAAGTTTTGAAATCATCTTCGCGCGTCCTCGACGCGTCGCGACGTCCCTGCCGTTGCGTGTGTTTGCCGTCGACGAGGGAAGCTCTCGTACCAAATTCGAAATTTTCTGCTCGCTGATTATACATGCAACGCGGCCTGACGTAACCGATTTCGTTCATCCAAATCGAAGAAACAATGAAACTGTGTGCACACCGTACGTTTTTGTAGCACAATACGCATTTGAAAGTCAACGACCTTATAAAGAAACATAGCGTGTACTTACGCGCGTTTGGCACATACGCTGAGGAGGCGACGGATTGCAGTTTTCTTGTGGCTCGCTCGCTCACCATACTTGCTTCTGATTGCTTGCTTCTTGTACGATTTCTGGGCCGCAGAAACGCGCCGCTGCGTTTGAATATGTGCTTGATAAATTCCGATTGCTTAGAAAATATTTACTCGTTTCTTGAGCGCATTTGGATGACAATATTTGTTGTTTTTGGTTACAGTTTTCGAGTTGAATTCAATATTTTGGAGACTATGCTCAATTTTGGAATAAACAACATTCACTTTTCGTAGACAAGATTTTAGGGAAAAAGTTCGATGAGGCAAAATGTATAATTGTGAGAATTTTGATAATTGTCCTGTAGTTTTATGAATTGCGTTGTGGCATTTTTGTACAATGAACACATCGCAGTGACGTTGAATCAGAACGATACAAAAAACTATTAGATACCGTTAGAATGGTATGCACGCTTTATGAACGGCCTTGTGTATATTTCATTCCGTTTTACATACATTGATTCAGTGAAAAATAAGACAACATAACGATAGTTTAGTTCTTTAAATCGAAAAACTTGGAATGAAAACATAATTCTATTTGTTCAATTAAAATTTGAACAAGTGTTTCTTGCTCAAACGGCTTTTAATTGAGCAAATTGTAAATTTCAACAACCTAAATATGTTACGCATAGCTGACACGAGAAGTTGTAGGTGGCGCAGTTACCTAAAACATAAAATAAAATTTGGTTTATTTGGATAAATACAAGTTAAAATGTTGAATAATACAACCCATGAGTCTAGACTAAAACGAGACTAAATAAAACAAAATCATAAATTTGAATAATGTACCAGTATATGTTAGAAGTTAATACGTTCGGAAAATTATTTGAAAACAGCATCAAAATATCACAACAAACATGAATTTGTTGCCAATGCAATGAGTGGCTGTGTTGTGAGGAGGCTCTCTCGCAAAGCGAATTATAAATAAAGTTTTAGAGCGAATACAAACGATAATACGCATTAAAAATAGCCGCGCTATGTTTCATTGGGACGTGCATTTTTTTCCTGAAGATTTTCGATGTTTTACTCGTGTAATTCGAAATCGAAACGCGCGAACAAATTGGCGAATAAAATTGATATTACGCAAAAATCGGCATTCAACATGGAAACGTGGAAATGCACGAGCACACTACGTTCTGAAGTAATTCGGTTATCACGAGTTTTATAGCGTTTTTATTAGCGTAAAAATTGCGTGGACGCATGAATGAAATTCACTTCCAAAACGTAGTGCGCGCCGCCTGCAGCGCATAGTACGCGCGTGTTGTCGTAGTAGTTGCCCGAATGGGAATGGAATTTTACGCGTTTTTACTACGCCCTTGTACGCTCGCTCGGATTACTCACTGTATGCGCTACTGTTGTTGTTGATGATCATGTTCCTGCAAGTGCAATCTTGAATCATGGCATGCGTCTACTCGTGATGCTCGCTGTAGGGGATAAGCCCGAAACTATTACGAGTGGTTTTAGTCACACTCTGCTAACTGATTTGATGTCAGTTATTTTCCGAAATTGTTAACATCCTAACCTGCCTGAAATTTTACCTAATTTGACATAATGGAAATGTTCTTAAATGGTGGTATTGAGTCGAGAAGTTTACACCTATATTCGTAATGATTCGTAATTGAATTATGCACACGGTAACATTTCGTACGATAAACACGACGCGTTGACATTGGCAGCAACACGGTGGTTGGCGGCGTCGGCGGCGGCTGCGTCGATGTTGTACGTCAACAACGACGCACATTGACCGCAGCCCACGCAGTTGCAATTTCACTTTTTCAAAATTGGACCTCATGTTTGATTGTGCTTTTCTGACATTCCGTGCGATTGAACAGAGGCGGGAAAATGAAGTGATAGGTATGTGGATGGCGCGTTGGCGGCGCGACGCACCCGCCACCCACGAGGAGCGCACGTAAGAAGGCCGTACGGCGAATCGATGAATGGAAATGAAAACGGCAGACGTAGGAGGACGAAGGGTTGCGCGCGCGCGAGGGGGTGGAAGATGGACGAAACAAAACGTGTGTCCCGCACGTGCATTATACGCGCTGTCGTCCCACACGCATACGAACACAACTCTTGCGATTATTGATCTTTCCGCGTTTCGCGTCGCGTTTCCACGATTTTCACTTTTCCTCCGCCGCCCACGCGCGCACCGAAAAACATTACCGCTAACGAGTTGTACGCATTATTCCCTCGCGCAAAAAAAGTTATCATTCAATGCTATCTTTTTTTAGAGATGGACGTGTGCCAATCATATTTTCTGCAATTTGTACTTTTATTGCGTCATTTCGTAATGTAAAACAGAAATCATCATTTCGTTCATTTTTGATAGCGAACTGAGAAGACAATTTTTAAATGTTCTTTGTAGCAGTTCATGATTGTGGTATGAACGAGAATTGCTAGGCTAGATTTGCTGCGAGCTCTTTCTATTTTGTTATTAAATAAGTTTATTAGTCGGCTGCGCGTAGAGAAAGTGGACCACGAAGGTAAACACTTACTTCCACTGCTAGAAAATAATCGTATTCGTTAGCGTTCCATTTTGCAGCGTACTACTACTGCGCACTTCTCTGCAGTTTTCGTTTCGCGTTAAATCGTTTATATTTTTATTTCGCTTGGTTTGTTTATATTTTAGTCAATAATAATAAATAATTATCTGATTTGACAAAGGTTGACAGGAATTGACCAGTCCGACTTGTATTTCAGCATTCTTTTTTAAAATTTTAAATCAGAGCAGATGTATAACAGCATCATAAATTATTGAATTAATTTTGAATTCAGATTTATTAGGAACAGCATGAAAATATACTTCATATTTTAGATTGACGTTACAATCTTGATCTATGTACTTAATTGTGAATGTGGAAGCAGACACAATTTTCTGGGAAATATAAAAATAAGTGAGACCTTTCCCAATAAATGACTTGACGTCCAACTGAACTTGGCTGACCGACTCGCGAAACAATTTACAAATTACTTACGAGAAAAAGGAACAAAGAAGTTTTTGCATTCAAACTTGGGTTATAAAATTATGGTGTGGCTCTTTAATAACCATGAAAAACGAATGGGCGTCGAGCACTTAATGTGATTAAAATAACAATCCGATTTCTTATCACGTATCATCAATTTTATCAGAGCGACTCGCACTTCCACATAGGTAGTTAGATAGCAGTCGTTTAGTATGTGCAATATGTGCTTATATAACGTTATCAGATGCTGGATTGCTAGAAGCAACGTACTAATCGCTATCTGCTGATTACAATATTTGCAGATAATACAAGTATTGTGAGTACTTACATTCGATTTCGAGACATAATTTCGAGACAGTTGTACTTGTTCGAGGATACAAATTTCAAAAGTAATATTTTTAAATACTAATGAATAATAATTAGCTTACAAACAGAATCAAATTTATCTCATATTTTGATAATAAAATATAAATAGAAATGAATCTTAAGTAGGTCCATTTCAGAGATATATTAAGTTGGTGTTAACATTATATAAAAAGTGGATTCAACATTTGCAAGATACAATAGCGCATCGTAAATCAGACAATTATCATTTGAACTTACGAACAATGAGGAATTGATTGAAATTCATCACAGGTGCAATTGCACTCGATGGCTCGTGCGCCTCATCAAACGCTAGCTTTATTATTTCTAAAACGAATTCAATTCATGTAGAGTTTACATCGAATCGGCGTAAAGAACATACTCAGCCCATACATTTTATACAATAGAGTACACAGGCGAACATCACGCGGAATTGACAATTATAACAAAAACAATAGCTTGTTAGCAATGATCAAAGCGCCACGTAATACTTGTTTGTATTTCTATAGTTTATTTACATTGAGACGCACTTGAAATAATTGAAGACAATCTCTATCGAGTGCATTGTTATTCAGCAAAGAAGTATAATAATTCGATGTACAATAAAATATTAAAATTGGCTTTTGCAATATGAAAAATTCATAAAGGAGATGATTATATAAGAGAGCTGCAAACATAACTAACGAAGCAATATTTATTCAAAGTGAAACTATAACCAGATCATCAACAAGTTTTTTCTTCTTGTCTCATTTTGTTGCGTAGCACTAGCATCGAATGTGAATCAAAGGTGAGGTGGGCGTTCGCCTTTAATGTTGTTTCGTGCATTCTTTTCAGCATCTCATGTATGTTGAGCAGCCAAGAGCAGCAGCAACGCATGTCGTTCGAGCTTGCCTTAATGCAGCTAAAACACAAGAAAATATCAGTTGCATTTACATCACAATGCAGCAGCAGCAGCGCCGTATGCGCGGGCACTTGCTTTGCTGGAATTTGTTGCACTTACAGCCAGGTCAATGCAAATGAAGTCTGAATGACTTCCGCTATCGCCATCGCACTGTGTTTCACGTCATTTCTTCATTTCGTTGTTCAACTCGTACACACACGTATACAACTTACATACACACTCGTGCATTCATACATTGGTTTATGAATAATATGAAATTCTCTCTGATAGAAATATTCAACTCCATCTTTGTGCATGGCGAGAGTGGTTACTTAACTCATTTATTTCGAAACTAACGCAAGCAGCAAATGCGCGTTTGTAGCGTTAGTTGGTGTTGGCGTAATTTATTGTTCTTTATTCGACGAGTCTCTTTTGATTTTTGAACTGTTTGTGCGCATCGCATCGTCAAACCAGTTTCGTTGTGAATCACGCTCATTTTGGGGTTTTGTCAACCCATGTTATGATTTTTCAAGCATTTTAGCTCTTCACGTCCTCCCAATAACAACAATAACAACAATAACAACATGCTGCTGTTTGTTGCAATCGACAAGAGCAATAGCGGATGGACTTCTTCTTCGTCGTCGTCGACGTCTTGATGTTCATTGCGGCCGTTTCTTCGTCGTTCGCGCACTCGAGGTCGCCGCGGGTTGATTATACTTCTATGACCCAACTAAGTGCGCTCAAACGATCACACATCGGCCAATAAGAAAGGAAAATTCTCCTCATTCTCTCGATGTGTTGCGAGCGCGCACAATTGTGGTCATGGTTACTTAACACTAGCGTTTCGTTTAAGCACTTGGCGCATTTTCACTTGAGCGCAAAGAAAGAACGCTGCGCGAAAAAAATGCAAATGACTACTTGAGAAAATGTCGAGTTTTTCGCGGTAAATAATAGCGTTTAGTAAAGATAAATAAATAAATAAAATGCTTGTAAATGATGTTGGTTGGCTTTCGTGGCGAAGCTTAAGCCATGAGCTAGAGGAAGAAGGACGGCGCGATTCGGTATTAGTTTGCCATCTGGGTGAAAGTGCATTTTATTGTTTTTGTCCGTTTTCTAATTTGTTTCAACTGGCTTGAGTTACATTTCTCCACTTGCTACGTTGCGCTGCTTAAGAGTATCGAGTACACGGAGGAGTTCGAATGAACTCTGTTTCTCTTCTAGCTTATGAATTATTTTTAGAAAATTTATATTTTTCATTTAAAGCTAGCCGTATAATTACTAATTTAATTGTCTTTTTTGTTGCAGAGTGTAGAGTAGTGTTCATTCCATTAGTATTAGAATTATCATTAAAGGACTTTTAAGTATGATTTGGAGAAAGAAAACAAATTCTTCCAGTGAAAATGGTAAATTGAAGGAAATATTAAAATATTTTGATTTTGGTTCAGAACTTTACTGTTCAGGTTAGGAGAATTTAATTTCCAGGCATGATTGCGGAAATTGTAACAATGGTAAACAGGGAATGATCTAATGATCTAATTTTGCGTGGAATAGATTCACACATAATACCTAATTATAAATGCGAATCATCGGACGCGCTTTATCATCAGCTGAGTGAGTAACGCAAGCGCTCAAATGCTGGTTGCCGGTGCTCACCGCAAAGCAATTCGCGATTCTTCCGTTACAAACGCGATCGCGCAGCGGGTCGGAGGATTCTTACGCATGCATCCACAAAGTCATTACAATGTGTCACGCGCTCGCTCCTTCGAGCCTCTTGATTCGCAATGCAAAGTTAGTAACGTTATACGCAGCGCGCAAATATTCGTCTAGCTCCTGCGTGTGCTCTTGGCGCGCAAGAAGCGTTTGTTGGTCAAACACGCTGCTCGCAAATCCGTTACAATTCTCTGGCAGGCGGTCTTCTTTATCTGCCTCAAGTAAAACAACAGTAATCTGTCCATTTCCCTGACAATCTTTTAGTCATATTCCTCCAACTAAATTTCTTCAATGATTAAGCCCACGATAGCACAATGAAGTAATTGTTTCCTTAAACAATTTCCTATTTATATATTTCGAAGGCGACTTTGTACTCTTAAGTATGGTGCGATTTAAATCATAGTTCACGAATGACTAAGCCTTACGCGGTCCAAGAATTCACACGAGACTGCATGACTTTTGTTCTATTTATTCAGACATCATATGAGCAAACATACAAACATTCGAAAATATCACTTGCGTTGATTATTCATTGCAACGAGTACGTGAACGCGTGGCGAATATATTCGCATTGCGAACATGCGTACGCGCTGCAAGCAATTTATTCATCGATGCATTCAGGGACTTTGTTGTGAGTCAAATGCGCGCGTCGTCGTTCATTTCCTCGTTGCAGTTTACATCTGTGCGCAATTAATGCGTGTGCGCGGAATATGTTAATTGTTTGCGAATCATTGACGTGTTAACTGCCCATTTACCCTTGAAAGAAAAAACACAGCCGGTCAAGCCAATGATAACAACAATTGGTGACGTACGGCAGGCACTTTGTGACGATGCGGGCAAGCAGGAGAAGATGTTTGATTGTTGTTACGCTTTGTAGTTCGCGCACTCGCTTTATAAAATTTTAACGGATATGCTTGACTCCTTCCTTCGGTTGTCGACGTATTCAATTCTTCGCTAGCAGGTCGCTCGTGGCGTGTTTCACGGTGAAAGCCAACAAACGATTTGTTCTTTAGCTATTCTAACACTACTAACATTTTACTCGGTTTTAAGACGAAATATATAGATGATGAGAATATGTCGACGATTCATATATAGTTTGCAATTTAAGAAGCTGATGATTGGGTAATTGAAATCTATGATATGAAAAATCTAAAGTTAAAAACTAGAAATTTCGCGTGGGCGTTCGGTATGTACGAGAACGAAAGAAGTTTTGGTGCCGTTCGATTCGACGATAATTGCTGGTTATGGCCGGCAGGTTGTGCATTTGCGGCGGGCGACGTCGATTTCTATTTTTGTGCATGTTTGATTTTCCTTCGCGGGTCGAGCACATGCTCATATCGAGCAACGAAGAGAGCGCGGCCGCGTTGGAGGCAGCAGCGCAACAGGCCAAAGCGAACACACAACAGTTCAATGCTTGCGCTCGCTGACGATTTGAACGCGTTTGTTTGGTGCGTGCGTTGATCGCCGATGATTCACGCTTCAAATTATAACTAAGCCGGCCACTCACTCATTCTCATTCGCGAGGTGCAATTACATTCTGGCTACAACCGAGAGTGAGAAGCAAACGTCAATAGATTGGGTTGGTTGCATTCGGGTAAAAATATCTCGCACTATTCATGCGTCCGCCACGCCAGAAATGCATTTTTGGCCGACGAGTTGAAAAACTTTATTAAAATGTTTTTCACATGTTGGGCCATACGCAACTTGCGCGTCGACGGAAAAATTGTTTACAAAAAAAAATTATTTTTAAATATCGGCCAGCATGCAATTGACGAACAAAGTTTCAGCACTTGATAAAATTATGAGACGGACCTGAAACGCAAAGTTTACTTATTGATGAACAAATAAATATTAATAGAATTCAAGGCGATTTCGCAATAGCGCTGATGCATCAACGCGCATTTAATTCGATCGAGGTTCTTGATAATAACAATGTTTCACTTTTCTGACGATGATATAACATAATATCACAAATAATACAACAATTGTAGTAACTATGCGTTTGCGCATTGTGTTTGCACATACACGCGTTACGTACACAATATTATTATTAAATTAATCGATTGCTGCAACAATAAATAATCAAGGAAAAAAGCAACAACAATAACCGACAGCAACAGGCACACAGCTAACAATACTTTAACATGCATCTAACCTTCACTCTGTGCGATTATGCAATTTAAATTAAAACCAAACAGTATTATAAAAACATATACAAAAATATTTTACACCTTGATTAGCAGTAGATTATTTCATTTATGTTCGTATTAAATAATTTGCAAATGGAATGCGTATAACCTTGCCATAATTTCGCTTCAGTTCAAAACTATTTTTGTTATGATTGTTACATATTATTAGTATTTTGGTGGGCATGCAATAATAGCAAAACAAAACAAAACATTGAAAAATTTGACCCATTTTTCTATTGTTCGCCGGTGCGTTCTCAATGGTTGTGTATTTGTGAAAATGATGAACTTTGAAACATTAACTTTGCTGCGCAGTAGCAGCGTGAAAAATGCATTTGATAATTGTATGAAATCTATGAGCTGAGCGTAATGAATACAACGGTACATTCGTTATGAATCAAACCTGCTGTTAGGTCTTGTTTCTTGCGCGTTGCTTGCATTCATTTGGTTCACTGTTGTTGGCTGTGGCGGCAGCTTTTAGCAATTGAATTCCTTTGCTCTCTTGCATTTGCTTTGCTAGCTTATTATTATTACTCTATCACGGATATCGTCGTCGCTACCGTCGTCGTGCAAATACATGCATCCTGTAGACGCACACGAATCAACTACTACAGGTGCATAATTTGAAAACAAAGAATACAAACAACTAGGACACTCAATGCTCAGCATTATCATCCTGCGGAATATAATTATACGCGCGCGTACGACTTGAGAATTGTGTGTATTGGTGAAGAGATGACCTTCATAACTTGCACGTTGGTTAATTTCTCAATTAGTTATTCATTTGTTCAAGCGTAATAATTACTACGCGGCGACTGCGTAATTTAAATCGGTGAAACAAGCGAGGCGAGTGAGATGAATTCGTATAGAGGTTTAAATTTAACGTGCGGTAAATTTAATATTAAGTAAGTGAGCACTCGGATAAAAATAACTAATACGGGAAGTTCACGTAGTAACAAAGGGGGTGTGAAACCCACGCGCGCTGTATAAATTTATAAAAAAAAAGAGGGGAAACTCAACGTTCCGACCGGAACAACGACGTCACCGTATGCGCGCCGGTTGCATCCGGTCTTTGCACATGCACTTCTTCCGCGCACACCGCGCAGAGCCACACATCGGTCTCGAAAATAGATTACTGATATTTTCATCATCAGCTGACACCAATTCGTCCGCGCATCAGAGCCTCTATTACTGCGATTATAGATTATCAATGCGCACTTTGCGTTCTAGATCAGACGTGAAATCCATTAGAAGCCCGTTAGAAAAAAAATTGTAGGAAGTTGTCAAAATTATTAGAGATAGAAATTAAATGAGCCTAGATGCAAATATGTTTTAAATGCGCAGAAAAACAAAGTGAAGTGAAAGGCAGTGATGAATAACCATGTTCTTCAGCACGCACACGCATGTGTCGGTATAAGAATTCTATTAAATGGTGGTGCTTTAATGTACAATAAAGCCATAATCATCATCATCTAACGCATAATATATGGGATTTTGTAGGTTATTGAGTAGGGCAGAGAAATGCGTTTATGCCGGCGAAATATTTATTATTTGTGAGTCAATTTACAATTATTCGCTTTTAATATTTATGCGGACGCTTGAGAAAAAAATTAAATCTTATTAAATTATCGCAAAAACTTTTGAAAATATGTCGCTGTTGTCACAATTACTCTACTTGAAATGTGAAATCTACGAATCCACGAAGAGAATCTAATGTATTGTCTCTAAATCCACACACGACACACGCACACCTCTTCGCGAACAAAAGACTATTTGTTGAGAATCTCTGCAATTATTTTTCACACACACATGCATCAAGTTAGATGTCGGTACATTATTTATATACACTTGAACGAAAGGAAAGCGTGACCGTTGACTCAGTTTCCCCTGAGTTTAGTTGCTTTTGCACATATACTTTAGTCAATTAATAGCATGCATTTTTATCATTTCTTTCATAAACAATTGTAATTGCATCAGTCGCATTTGTTCATGCAAGTTTAGCTTATCAACACTGAAATAATTTCATTTTGAGCTTCAAGTAGCAGCTACAATGGGGATTGTTTAAATGATTCAGATTACATAATGCAAATTAAAATTAGAATAACAATCGATAGTGTAAATGATAAGATAATCAGTTGATAGTTTAATGATCAATGACTCATTTCATAATAGCGTCCGGCTTTAACACCTCATTGATACGATTCACGCTTCATATTAAAATTATTTAAATCGCCGGGAATTTCGAATGTATGAATTTTAATCCACACGTTGGAAATGGTGAATTAAATCAACAAATCAAGCGATGCTTGGTCAGTGACTCGCACGTGTCGCTGATCACTGACGCAACGTGCGCTCAAGCAGCTATAATCACGTGATTTGCGCCAAGTAACCTTGCGCGACTCTACGTAGAATCCAACGCAAAAAAAGTACACACACTTACACTAATTAGAGAGTAATTGTTTAATAGTAAATTCAACGTAGAACAGGCGGCATGGATGATACAAATTGTACGGGAATTACGCGGACATTGCGGACAAATTTTTTACTCGTCATCGTTGTGTTTTGCACAAGTGCATCGCGCTTTTAATTATAATTATAAGGGCATAAAATGGCGCCAATATTAAAAGTTCGTTGGAGTATAAAAAAGTTTTTTGTGTTTATAAAAGAACTTGTTGCATATGCCTCTCATACCTACTACTCAATAATTTTATACAAGACATCAATTCTCTTTGAAGATTTTTCATTTTTTGAGCCGTGACGGATTTTGGGCGGGCCTTTAAATTTGTCTAAAAGTTGATGATAATTTTATAGTTTCGATGATGGTTGAAGGGATTTATGAGGATAATGCTTAGGATTATCGAAATGTATTCAAATGTGAGTGAATGATAGTTCTTTAATACGCGAGTGTATAAAATATGTACATATTTAAAATGACGATGTGTGGTGCGGTGAGCAGCCGGCCGGCTGACTTGACTTGTCCGGCTCGTTCTCGCGCATTCGCTCCTTTGAGATCGGAAAGAAGGAAGGAGAGCGAACGGGTGTCCTGCACTACCGCGGACTAGGTTGCGCGCCTTGAGGTGCACCATCGACGTTGTCGTCGACGCCGTCATCGGCGTCCAACGGCCGGCCGGTCCTTTGGCGAGTGCAGCGGGCGACAATGGACGGCTGCTGCAGGTGCAGCGCGCGCGGAACCCACAACTGAAATCGTTGCCAATCGTTCATTCTTTCGCTCTCTGCTTGCGGTGCGCATCCTCGCGCTGCTGCGTTCTGGTGCGTGGTGTGTGCGCACACATTGCGTGTCGCATATGCGCCCCGTTTGACGTTGATACCCGGCCAGTTCTTGATGAACGCGCGCCTGCTCCATATAATTTTGCACCTGCCGCGTCTCTCGCAAGTCGTGCTCAATTCACGCACAGCAACCTGATGCACCGCGTATGCATTCATTCGTGCCGCATTTGCCTTTTGCTCTCGGCGTTGCGTTGCGTTTCCAATCGCTGGCAATTTCTGGAAAACAAATAAAATTATCGCAAATTAAACGAGGGCTGCACGTTCCAAATTGCGCGGCTGCAGAAGAGTTAAACGTGCAGAAAGCAATTGGCTAGAAAAAATTATTACCACACTCGTTCATTAATTGCGTAATCGAAAATTAATTTCATTAGCTAAATATCAAGGACGGATGCTGATATATTCGCACAGAATTGCTCAGAATTCATGCTCGCACATTGCATGCAAAGTAATCTTTGATCGAATAGTACGGAATCGATGCAATATGTAAATGAATTTGCATGCACTCAGTAAAAGTGAACATGATTCGCGTTGACTTATGATAAAGCGAATATTTTGGCGGATAACACACGGCGAGTTGCCATCATCGCATCATCATCGTCATCAAGGCGCGAGCCCGCGATAAAACAGCGACGACGACGACGACTCGCGAGCGAAACAATCTCGTCGTTCCGCGCGTAAAGTCCAAGGTCTACCACACGAACCGAACGATATAAACTGTACCAAAGTCGTACTGTTCACGGTGTTCATATGCACGTAGGCGAAGGCGTCCCGCAAGTCGCGAGTCTCTCAAATCATGCATGCGTACGCGCCGTGCTATGTGTCCTACGAGATGCCACCGAAGCGCCACGCCACGTTGCGAGATCAAGAACACGAATAAGAACAAAAAACAGATACAAAAATTTTTGTTTTAGGCCACGACACCGTACGATAGCGCACGACTCGAAACTATACCAGTAGCGCACACTCGATAATCATGTTTACAGGCATTTTTTTCGTCGTGTCGATTTGCATTTATAACGCTTGTGTCTTCTTCTGCGAATGATTCGACTTGATGATGGATAAATTATGAATATGTTTGTTGACTTCGGCAGTTTAGGGGTTAAAGTTGAAAACGCGAAATAAAATTACTACAAATGCGAGAAGTTGCTGACTTATTTAGTTGTTTAGCACATGTAGTGAAATATGCGATGTCGTATATTGTTTATAAACTTGGTGCGCTTTCACAAATTGCATAACATTTAAATGTTATACGTATACCGTTAAGCGAAGTTGAGTTGAGTTGGCTCATTCACGTACAGTACGTATTGTGCGCATAAATCGCATGCTTTTTGTTTGGCAATTTTTCACGAATGCGTTACGTTTCGCAAATAAATACATGTATGCAGATGCAGTAACCATGTTGATACATAATGGACAACATACGGAACAGTTAGTTTATTGAGTTGGTCACATCTCACATGCATATGGAATTGGAATTAAATATCCAATAATCAATAGAGTGTATAGTAAGTAAGTATTAATTCGTTTGGAGGTATTCGTTTCGATTCGGTTTCAACGAGTTGGCATCGAGAGCTCGTCGCGATTTTACCTCTCGCGGCTTTATCGGCTTCTGCTCGCGGTTGTGCCAGCTCGCCAGCTCGCTGACTTTGCTGGGCCTTTGCTGCCTGCCTTGTTGCTGCTACTCTCGTGGTCATCGAACTCATTGCAGACGCGCTCGGACAATTCCTCCCGCGTCGCGAACGATCTCCATGTAAACGCTCGGACGAAAATATGCGCGCATTCGACGTCTCTCTGCACAATGCATTTGGACTACATTTAATATGCAGGTGCGTATAATAGTCGAGAGAGTTCTGCGGCGCGGTGCATCGCGCGCAAAACTTGTTCGACGTCCACGAATGCAAATGCGCGGAATATGGATACGTAAGTGCGTATGTGTTATCATCATCGCGCGCGCTTAAGTTCACGGGCATCGGAAAAATATATACGGCGGTATGGCTGGCCTATTACGGTACACGGGTCTCCCAGCTCGGGCGCGAGCGCGCTAGCGTTCATAGTTATGCGACGTTATCAACTGCTGAAATGAGCTGCACAAATTGGCTGCCGCCTCGCTTAACAATACGATTTGTTAAATCGCACTCGCATTCCATGCTCATTACGGTCAGGCGCCATCTCTGATTAACTTTAAGGCCTCTTCATGCATCGCACGCATCATATACATGTATCATTGATTATCGTCATCGTCACTGTTTCACCCCTTGTCGGTTTTGTTGTGAAACGTTCCCCTCGTATGTTTGGGTTCACTCATTTCATTGATTCGGCATTTGCGACCCTTGCGAGTGCCGTCTCGTCTTGTCTTCAGCGTGTCTGTCTCATTGTTGCGCATTGACATTGGCCCACCATGAACGTGGTGCATTCGGTAAGCTCCTGCTCGCCGATGATGACTAACTCCCATCGAGTTGATAGAGACGCGCGTTCTACTAACTAACACCAGTCATCAAGTCATTGCGTGCATATGAATATTTTACACTTGTGTGCAGTAATTGTGTATACAATGTGTACACGAATATATCATTGCGGGAAGGCTCATGATCCAGTCAATGTCAGGGTATGACTAATAAGTTCTGATCCCAACGATAATCACTAACAAAAAGGACAATTGCACTTGCAACAAAATAAACATTTCATCAGAACTTGGCTTAAATAGAAGCTAATATGATAATCATTATCAAATTATGACAATTTGTAAACAAATTTATCGCGAACGACTTGAATAATTAACAAAGCAAAATTTTCTAATTTAAGTTTAATGCAAACATTGATTAGGATTTCAGTACGTTAGTATAATATGAATCAGTTGAAGATAACACCTACGCTACTGCCGGTAATATGGAAAATTATGAATTTGATCAAATATGAATATAAATTGCGCAATATTTACACAAGTTGCTGATTAATTACAGACAGATAGCATACACGCACGTATGAACTTGTATGGGCACGAAACGTATGAGTCAATGCCACGTGCGAGGCTGAATCAGAGAACGGGACAGATGGGCAGCAACATGGGCACGCGCGCACATCAGCAAGCCCTGCTGAATTTACAAGAGTGAGGAGGTTGGTTGCTCGGTTGTCTTGCCTATACAAAGTATGAATGCGCGGAAGCACGGAAGAAGTGCATCTGCTGCGAAGGAAATTCCCTTCAATTGAGAGAATTGAGTGGATAATTCCACCGCACACGCGGTTTGAGTTTCAAACAAACTACCCGTTTATTTCTGCTTATATTCATTATACTAGCAACTTGTTGCATATAGAATTTTCCAGCGCCACTGCAGCAACATTTTACGCAAATAAAAATATTGATCAGAGCGCAACCCCTCAAAATTTACATAGGTTCTCATAATTGAATTCAAAGTCAATCTATGCAAAAGCGTGTCCGCACACTATGATGATTGTCGATTGCGGCCGAAACGAGACGGGAGCCGAAGCCAACGAGTTGAGAAATGTGCATCATGCAATAAGTTCATGTTGATGTTAATGCGGGGACGTCCACAAAACGCGTACCTCATGGCATCGTCATGCGGATGACGTCAGCGTCTAAATTTGTCAGCTCGGTATTCCACTACCAATGCACATCCACTGGCCGCGTGATGAATGCCGAAGAGTATCAACACATACGTTGCACATCTACATAAATCTAAATATAAACCCTGCCATGATTTCTTCAACTTTAATATTATTTTTATCTAACGCCCACGCACGTCGCGCGCATAACTGAAGCATTCTTCAGTTTTAACGCTTCGCATAGAATGCGCGAAAAGCGCAAGCAGCAAGAATTGTGAATGAATGCAACACACGGCAAACGCTTTTGGCGCCATAACACGTTGCTTTTTCGATGGCTCTTTGCTCGCATTATACAAAGAGAATGGCATGTGTTTAGACCTTTTGGGGGGTAGCATTCCATGATACCATTTATAGCGATATACCTTGCGAAGAGCGAGAGAAACGCGGAAAGCACGATAAAGGTGCATAGATGCGCAACTTACCTACCGGAACTCAATGTCCGTTAGTTAGCTCTAGACTTCTTTGCATTTGTAACGTTCAGCGCGTTTTGTCGGTTGCGCTTCATCTTGGAGAGGAAGAAGATGGTACATAGTTTCTTTGCAATTTACTCGTGGCATCAATCAAGTTTTGAGCAAAGAGGTTAAAATTGAAAAACAATATTTGCAAATATTGTGAAACATTGAGACTTCATGTAGGTACTGCATGTCGAGCACCCCACAATAAGCACACGTGCGCAACAATCATCCCCCTTTTGTTGGTGACTACTACGCCAGATTGCAAGAGCCGTGTTTGGTTGCGCGTAGTCATTCCTACGAGCAAGAAAAACTTACCCTCATCGAATGCTAAGAATCAATATAATAATGCATACGCTTCGTGCGCGCACAAATGCGCTCTTTCATGGTCACGTGTCGCGTCATCCCTTAACTTCGTACCTCGTACACGCTGACGTCACTCACGGCTCTCGTCAGCGATGAGGTCTTCTGCTTTTACTTTCAACGCGTGTGCGTACATACATATTTGGCGATTTCGGTTCGCTTAGTGGTTTTTGCCTTCCGCAAAAAGGGTACCTCAGGCATTGAGTGCGCATTTCTGCTTAAAACAAGCCACAGCAAAACTGCAACAGAAAGGTGATTTTTGACAGGTTGGAACTTGCTGAGAATCAATGCTAAGCACGAGGAATGATGCAGCACAATATCAGGATATAATACGTATTGCATGGTGATGAACTAAATTATCTATCAGTCTAATGATTGTTTAAAACACATATGGTTTAAATGTTCTAAATATGAATCATATCATCATAATGAATCAGCGCGTTATTTAAGCTTAGCAATAATTGTGAATTTCATGAATGAATAATGTGGCACCTTGACGCAATAATTAGAATTGCAACAAGTTTAATCAGATAGAATTTATTGTTCGTTGTCGCCCGTTTACCACTTTGCGCAGAGGCATATTTGCCATGTTTGCATTTGTTGCGCGTGCCTCCCGCAGTCATTGCATTAGCTGGTGCGCGCATGGATGGATGGATTGAGCAACCTGCAATTGTTCAACTTGTCTTCGAGGCACTCGCTCGGTGCACTCGTGCTTCTTGCATATCTCTCTGAATGTGCATACAGTCGCGCGCGCACACACACACGCACAATGAATGCAATTCATTACAATTGTGCAATATTCCCTGTATACGTGCGCTGCTGTTGTCACTAGGATTAAACTCCTACTAAATACGTTCATAATACGAATAATGCACATATTTACTCTGCGATATGCGCGCAGTGAAATTTGTATTGAAAGTTATTCGTTACAGTGTGCTTTCTTCTGCCGCTTCTTCTGCGATTTCTTTGCTCAACTCTGGCTCTCGGTACTGTATCATCAAATCGTCCTGGCCGCGTTGTCAGCGTCATGCACGAACGCATCGCGCAACACACTTTTGCGTTCGTTGTCCTTCTCGCCGTTTGTTGATGATTGCCAGCGTACGCGCGCATGATTGAAAATCCCACTCGATGTGCGGTGTTGTTGCGCGGCTTAGAGAATTCGTTTCGTTTGCTTCGAGACCACGGTAGATACAAATTTATTCATATCGACGTCGTGCATGATATGCTTGCGCTTGTTTCGCTCACCGTCTCTGCACATGTGTCGGTGCTCGCGGACGCGTAATTGACGTGATGGTTTGCGCGTGTGTGCACGTGGAATTGTAGGTTGTGGGCGCTCAATTATAACTTTCTCTTTAGTTAGGCTACACGCGCCATCGTCGCCGACGTTGTTGTTGTGCGTTTGTTTGTTAGAGAATGTTTCAAATGCACGAAACTGTCCTACAACAAACCGTGCACAAAGTAAATGATTTTCATGCGCTTTACAGAACACGTTTATATTTTGTACTCGAATTATAAGTTCTCGTCAAGAATTTGATAGCGTAATGGACGTATTCATTCGGTTTTATTCTATTTAAATGGCTGGCGGGGAGAGAAGGTAATCAACAAACTCTGTTGTCACCGTAGTGTACATTTCATTCGACAGCTGATTTAAACAACCTGTTTTTCTTGATACGCAACAAGAAGAGTGATTTTTTCTGTATGCACTACACAAGAAAAGTACAATATGATTTTTATTGTGTACATAAATATTGCGACATATTTTCTTATGATGCAGAATAATCGGCTATTTGCATACGCATGACGTACGTACTTGATTTACACGTTTGCGTGTCAAGAAATTGCGAAATGTAAAGCAACGATCTGACGTCATTGATAACGATTAAATAAGTTGGCGAATAAATGGTTCGCAAACTATTTTCTAATAATGGAACGCAATTTGCATAATCTAAAGGTTTCACACGGGGGGCGGTGGAAATAAAATACGCAAGGGTATTTTTCAAAAATATTTATTTTAAATTATTATTATTTATTAAATTATTCATTATATTCTTTCATATAGAATTCTTCATTTTCATAGATATAATACACATTTATTTACAATATATAAAGAACGGAAATCAAAAATATTTCATCATTTTAATTCGGCGAGTTGCGGCGGACATAGAAGAACTGAATGGAAAATTAATATTGTTCGAATGCAGGCAATAGAAATGAGATTTTTTCGTTCTTTGTGCGAATACCATTCGCAACTCTTAAAACAGAGTCATGTTTATTATACAAAAGAAGAAGTATTGAATTACTATACAAATATAGAAATAATTACACGATAACACAATATTTTAACATAAAAAAAATCAAAATTAAATTAACTTTTTCATCGATTTTATATTTTCTCTTCCGCGTTTATATACAAATATAGTATACAATTTGTAATTTTAATTTGTCTTCGACCATGATGTCGTGTCTTATATGCTTGCAACAAATTCGCATACGTCTTGTATATTCTGCCTTGCTGTGCGAGTGTGTGAATGAATATTTTGGAATGTTGTATGCGAAATCATCGAATGACAAACATGTGTGCATCTTGCCATTGTTTGTGCAAAAATAGGACAGCAAATTAAGTTTTGCGTGGTGTTTGAGAACGCATTTTTATTCCGCTAGATATCACATGGATTACGTGTCAAATGAAACGATTAATTCAATTGCAAACACCACGTTTGGGACACATAACTTAATAGCACCACAAAAATAATAGGAAAACTCTTCGTTGTTCGCTGCGCTTCTTGCATGCGTAATGCAAATCCGTAGTCGCGCGCGAGCCTTCGCGCCATTTACGTATTATACAGGCTGTACCAACGAGTGCACTGTATATCTCGAGGACGTGATTAAACGGTCATGGCGAGAAACGGCCGCTGCTGTATCGTATCGCTCTCCTTCGCCTGCGAACTGCAAAGGTCCGGTGTCAGTGATCGGTTGGAGGTTGTGGTCAATTTGTTGCCGCTGCTGCCGGACGCATTGCTGCTACCATCGGGTGTCGCCATGCCAAAACTGAAGATTGAGACCAGGGATGTAATCCGGTCAATCTCCATGGTGTTAGTGTTGCTATTGGTGGTCGAGTGTGATTGCTGGGATTGTGATTCTTCTAGCTCTTTGCTAACAGCCTCGGAGAGTAGCGTTGCGTCATCAAGGAATACCGAGTCATCCTCCGGTGGGGGTGTACTAGGGCATCGCCGTTTCGGCAGGATGCTTTGGACCGCTTCCTCGGTCTCCCATTCGGTTACCGCGCGACGTCTCTTAAGGCATAGGGGGTTGTTGGTAGTTGCGGTAGCGGTGGTCGTTGTTGCTGCGGCTGTGGTCGTTTGGCGCTCTTTGAGCACATTGCTCTTGTCCAGGTCCAGATAAGTCAGCTGTTCGTTGTGGTAGCTTGGTGGTTGGTTCTCCTTATCGTGCAATTGTTGCTGCGACGCGGCGCACTTCATACACCCTGGTTGTAGGTACGCTTCCGGTAACGGGGTGGCTTCTATACCGGCTTCCTCCACCGTGAGTCCTACGAGATCATCGTCGTCCTGTTGCTGCTGCTGCGGCTGCTGGTGCGCATTCGGTGCTTGCGCAACTTGTTGCTGCGGTTGGGAGTGTTGTTGGGGGTGGTGCTGGATGGGCGCCACCGATGCTTGCTGCTGATAGTGCACCATGTTGTACGCCTCCTCCATAAAGATGTAGCGCGCCTTCTGGAGCACGGTCGCCACCAGCAGGTTCTTGTGGAGGCTTACGCCTCCGCGATGCGTGCGCGATTGTGCAATCTTCGTCAAGGAGATGCCGATGAGACGCTGCGCTTCGCTCGCCATTTTATATTGAGTAATCCACGACAGTGTGTAGCTGGTTGATGCAAAACAAAACTTTCACACCGATCGTCGCGTTACCAACGACGACGAACTATAATCACGTGCTGGGGGGTTGTAGATTGATGCTGGGTACACTTCACGCGCGCTACCTGGTCTCGGCGTGTTTACCTCTTGAACGAGTCAGTTGGTCGCACGAGGGTAGCAGTTGGCGCGTATACGTGCTCAGGATTTGCGTTGAATTCTTTTCGTCCCGGGACCTCACTTAGCGCGTACAAGTTGTAAAATGCTTGCAATTGCTGCTAGCTACTAGTACTTATAGCTTTACGTGACGTCACAACCTACTTTCGACGTGTCGTCGGCCAATCACCGCGACGTCCTTGCCGAACAAGTACGAGCGATCGCTTCGATTTTATTCCGGATTCATTCTATACGTAGAATGATCCTGTAAATTCTCTTCATTTTATTCGAATATGATAAACTCATCATATAATACGAATATTCGGGACTTTGAAGGCGAAACGCGCTGGGAGGATACGAATTATTCGCGTGGAAAAAGTCAACTTTGACTTGTTCGTCATGGCAACCGCATTGTCCTGACAAATTGAGCTTAAAGGATTAGACTTAAATCTTTTTCAAACATCCTGTATGCATAAGTATACAGTACAATAATACACTTACACAATCATAGTATGGTGAAATCCACAGCAAAAGAGAATTGAGCGAGCTGATGGACTTGAGAGAAGAACGCAATCCTGAATGTGCATGTTGAGTGCTTTGCGTTGCGATCGACAATACGTTGTTCGATAACTTGCGAGTACGTTGTGCGACCAACCTTTATTGATATTAATTTTTTTTATTCAATATGTGGGCACTATTGCAAGTGGATATTAGCCATGTATCCAGCTGAGGAATAGAGTAAACACGTTTAAGCGGTTTGCGACGCAAAGCGGAAGTGTCGTGACACATCACGATCGGCATACGTACACATTTTTATTCTTTAATTGTTGTTGCTCGCAGCGAATGACATCACTCGAAATTCATTGCGCTTCAGGGATTTTACGAAATACGAGTGGAATATCCTAACTAACATAAATAAAACTCGCATATTCATACGCAGTGATTTAGCAAATTGAAATATCGTTGCGGGAAAATGATTAAATCCGAATTACTTTGCAGCATTGCTCTTGGATATCATTACATTATTTATAATATTTAAATAATGAATGACACATCAGCGGCTATCAAGTGTCGCGATTAGATAACTTTATCGCGTTTGTTTGTCACCCTCAGGGCCGCGTTTTATCAATTAACAGGTTCACCTCAATTATGTGGCATAAACAAGTTGGTAATTGCCTTTCACATTGGAGGTACGGCTGTACTATTTAAATGCATTAGCTGCTGCAACCCACAAAGCACTTGCAAAAGAGTTTGAAATGACCTTATCATATTCTAAGGAGCGCTTCACATAATAGGAAAACATTCAAATTTATAAGTAATTTTTTTTATTGAAATTCACATTATTATGTTGAATTTTGCACATAATTAATGCTCTCATTACGTCGTCATCTTCATAATATGTTTATTTTCATTATTGGGCGCGACACCCCACTTTACTCTTTCTTATTAGCAAAACAAAATGAACAATTGAAAGTCGCAGACGGGAACAAGTTTCATCGTATGCGCGTCTATACGATATCCCATGATAGTATGTCTCAATGAGCCATCAGATAAATATTCGTCATGTTTCAAGTTTGCCACATGTACGTAGCATTATCATCGAGTACTTATCAGTATATTTAACTAATTCATATAATGTTCAGCATCGAATTGATCATTCTTTCTCAAAAAAGTATTAATTATAATAGTATTATATGATACGTATTAATTAATTATATGTACAATTATGCAATGTATTAGGGGAGGAGGATTCCTAAAGGACATTCCTAAATAGACTTGCTGAAGATTGTATGTATCTTGTTGGCTTTTTGCATATTAAAAGCTACATATCGGCTCGCAGCATTAAAAATCGATCGGTTCACATGTCATAACCCACGCTTTATCACAACTAATAACAATAATTAATGAAAAATAGTAACCAAAATCAATACGAAAGAAAAAACCGTTTCTGTAACAAATAAAAATTATTGGGAATAGGAACTCGTAAGGCTTCGTTTAAGGCTTAGCGATGCGCGTGTATGCAAGTTTGCAATTCTTTGAAACAGAATAATGAATGTACTAAGATCCTCAAGTGATATTTGGTAATATATTCGAATGCTCCACAACTTAAATTCTTTTCAGTCGTCAGTCTGTAGATAATGAACTAATGAAATTATAATAGCTTTTAATTAATAGAGTAATATCGCGCTCGCCTTAAGATAGAAGATGTATGTCGCCCTATTCGTATGCACAATGAAAATTACATACTTTGAAATGTTTGTCAATTTTTTTACACTTGCTCCAGGTAAATTATAATATGTAGATAGTTTTATAATGCAACGCGTAAAATTAAAAATGAAACAATATCAAATTCGTGTCACTCAAAATCTGTGTAATGGTTCAAGAGCAACATGTGATGAATATCATCAATTAATGAATCAATCAAAATCGAAACCTGCCGCACATTGAATGGTATCATGTGTGGTCCATTATTAAATGTGTAAAGTAATAATTGAAATGAGTAGAAAAGAAAAAAAGTTAATTAACATGTTTCTTCGCTCTATCGAGTTAATAAATCACCATTATCAGCATTTGTGTCTCTGTTGAATAGTATTATTATAGCATTGGAAACTGTTGTCTCTTAGGTCTTGATAATAGAGCACATGAGTTTGTTCACTTCCTTATGCACGTTGTTTATCCGGTACATCTGACGTAGGTACGCAGACGTATTGAACAACATGAGTGTGTAGTAATTGCCGTTGACCGTGCAAATGACGATTCGAGCGGGAGCATGGTGCATATTTTCTATGCAACGTACGTGTAGATTTTCCTATCCTCCGGCGTACGGGCAAGATATTCGCGTTCGATGAGCCCTTCAATGCGCTTCTTAATTATCACTGGCGACGGCAGGAAGCGGCTCTTTAGCTGCTCGGTGACCTCCGTGATGAGTAGATTATGCGGCATACGTTTGCGTGACTTCATTATGCGCACGATGGCCGCCTCGATTTCGTGCTTGCGATCTTCATCAACCTTATTGCGAGTCTCGCGGCGCTCCGGTTCACTTTCGCCCTTTGCAGCTACAGTTTGAATCTTGACGCGGTGTAACTTAGACGAGAAGGAGTCATTCACGAAAAATTCATGTGTAGGTTCAATCTCCTTCGTCTTCGGGTTCTTAAGTAGTATTCGTTGCGTTGCTTTGCCCATTGCCAGCGATTGAAGAGCGCGAATCAAATCGCGCTCGGGAATATCAGTTTCATTTTGAATTTCCTCATAGCTAAGTTTTTCGTGATTATTAAAAAGCATTAGCACTACCATTTGATAGGTTGATACTTGTATAATATGTTTGCGTGGCCCAGTACGCATTGACACTACTGACGTGGACGATGAGCAAGCACCATCTTTGTCACTGTCGTCTTTTTTCTGGCCAAAGAACACTGCGTTCAAGTCGGCATTTCCTAATTGCGGTTGCAACGTTAACTGCCTACCGCTATGTTTACCTAAATAAAACCTATAACATATGATATAATAGTAATATTGCACTAATTCGAGTTTTCAAATTGCAATTTTCTTGTCAGATCACTCACCTACGGAAGGATTCAAAGGCTGCCAATGGTGTGGCTGGTATGTGGCACTTGGGCGTTGCGGTCTGCGTGGGCCAAAAGCCCGTCGTCAGAACGCGCATAAACAAATCGACACCTCCTAGATAAGTCTCATTTTTGCTAACGTGTTCTTTAAACTCATCCATAATCGTATTCGATACAGTCATATCCTTGAACATTCCTTCTAACTTCGACGTGAATTGGCAACCGCATTCCGTCTGTAAATAGTTATGATTAATCAAGCATACTCGCTACGCCTATTCGGCTGTTTTACCTTTAGTTTTGAGATCATATTCTTCTCCCAATCATCACTAACACTCTTATTCAACAGAAGACGTTTCGCTAAGTGCTGTTTATAATAACGTTCAAAGACATCTTTCTCTTGCAAAAACCTAAATAGGACCATAGATTTATCCAAAACTAATTCGATTTCCTGTTCGGACATGCCCTTTACACCCTTTTTCAGTTTATCATCAATAAATAGTGAAAGATATTCGGGGCTTTTCGGATTCAAATTCAAGAAATGTTCAAAATCTGAAGCAATCATTTGTTTAAAAATCTTATCATTGGAGAATGAGTTCACTAGAAAATGATCAAATCTAAAAAGAGAATAATTGTCAAATAATTTCTTGGTTTCTATAGCCATATATTAACCTGTCTTTAAGATCTAAAAGTGATTGCACAAAAGTAATGGCATTTGTTGAGACTTGGTGTTCTTCTTCTTGAACCAACGCTTTTCCTTGCTCGCGCAGGTAATGTGACACACAGTCTGACATTGTTTTCAGACCATCACTAACCCTACTAAACAGCTTGTACATGCAAGCTAAATGTTCTGTTTTCTGATTTTTGAGCATGTGAACAACGCCAGAATTCTCCATTTCAACGATCGTCTTCATATGCTTCTTGATTAGTTCTTGTTCGACGACTTCTACGATACGCGCCTCGGTCGACTCATCTAAATAGTGTTTGGCGCGTTCAGACTCTTCGTTAATGCGCGCTTCTACCTTCTTTATGTACACAGAGGCGCTATTCTCAGCCAAGAATTTTTGACTTTCCACTTTGTAAAATTCTGCGGATTGTTGAAGGAAGGGACGTTCAAAGTCTTCCTCATATATGTTGCGCTTATTAATTCCAAGTACCATCAACATTTGGCAGGCATTCTTAATGGAAATTCGATCAACCTTTTCGCCTTTGCGTTCACGCATTACCATATTCAATAGCGTATCCTTTAAATGATCGCGAATACATCCAAATCGAACAACCTGAAACAAATTTGATTAGGAGTTATAATTTTCACATAAGCTTTTATACGCTTACCTGATCCCTGAATATAATAAGTCCTAAATTGTAAACATTATCTACTTCGTTCTGTTGCACATAAACTCGGTCCATGTACATGAGAATATCGCGTATCATTACCATGGAGGTCTGATGATCCGTCCAGGCGGCATTGAGTGTCATTAGAAAATTGTTGTTGAGCGACTTGAGTACGTCCTCACGCACCTTCGTTTCTAGGTGCTGCGTGACCACGTCTTTCAGGCCGGTGTAAAGGCGCTCGCCATGCTTATGCAGTACCATTGTATACGCATTGCGATAGAGTTCTTCGAAGCTAAGTCCTGAATTGTTCTTCTTCTGAATCTCTTGGATAGCATTCTTCAAATGCGCCCATATGCTGTCCACGTATTTCTCATCCATCGTCATCTGCGAAACAGATCACAAAAGCATGTTAGTGCTACTTGGATGAGGGTAATGCTAATAGCAATTTGCGAATACATCTCCTGGTGCGCTCCATGATCCTGATATACCGCTAGTATGACCACCGCCGCCACCCCCCGAACTCGACGCATTGTTCGCACTCATATGACGCGGCTTAAACATCTGAACGGGGGCATTTGCGTACACGCTATTTGGACAAACTCAGTGGTGAAAACAAAAGTGAACGCGCTTATTGACGCTTTTCAAACTTTGTTCTTTCGATGCAGAGAAAATCGATGGTAGGGGCTTAACACAATTGTAATGTATTGAAAAAAATCTTGTGAGCTTTGCCACACTCCTCTCAATCCGAATGCATTATTCGAATCACGAGAGCTAATGTGCAAATTGCAGGCCGGATGAATATGCGTTGGGACGTACGCGATATAAAATGAAGCAACCCAAATAATTATTAATTTTTTATTCTAACTGGAAATTTTGTTTGAAAGGAAGCTATCAAAATTTTTTTGAGTGACGGGTAATTTTGTTGTGCAGTTCAATCAGAGACCGGTCTATGAAAAGCCTGCTTGATTTCCCTCATTGGGCAACTTTTCCGGAAGAAAATACGCTGATGAACGTGCATCAGATGCTTCTGATAGCAACGATCAGGAAAATTTTAAACAATTCCCGCTATTTTAGTATATCTGCTAGATGTCATTGTCATCGAGCTCATTGACGATTTTTAATTGTGTAAAGATGACAAACATTTTTATGAGTATGTTTTAATCGGCATTATGCAAATATGTGAATAACGATTGGGTGAAGTCAAAACAACGCTTAATTCAACGTGAGGCCAATGGACATTTTCACTTGTTACACATAACGGAAGGTAATTGACCATACTTTTGGCATTTATCAACGAGAACAATTATTACTTACGGGAAAGGCGCGGATTCGCATTTTGCCCTCCTTGCCGCTCCTTGGACCGTTTTTCATCATCGTGGCGGTGTCTTGTAGATGCTGAGCCAACGAATCAAGGAAGCAATCGTATTTTGGGTAAGTTTTGTGCCTTGGGATAACGACAATCAAAATATATGCGTGCGTATATGAACCTCGCATGCAGGCACGAGAGTGAAGTCTATGTTTACTTAGACCGATTCTGGTCAATCCTCATCGGCTACGCTTGTCCTTGCCCAGCACGTAGTGTGAAATAGGCACCATCGTCAGCATCATCCTCTTGAATGCATGTACATACACAGTGTAAGTTGGCAATTAACCATTTACTAAGGGATCCTTAAAAAATAAGCTAAAAAAAATTTGGCCTGGCTATAAATTTGGCGTACTCCTAAGAAATGGGAACGAATCACTCGCAACCACGGCGTCGACAACGACGGTCATATCAATGTCCTTTTGCGTAAACGTATATTTTCCTCGTACATACACACCGATATAATGGCATTGATGCATACACGATGAACAAACCGATAAATGTTAAATCAAGAACACTAATTTATCAGATTTTCTGAGTACTCGTGGACCTCGTTGTTCAGCTACGGCGACGACGTCAGACCGATCCGTATTCTATTTCGTATTTCCTCACGGTCACTTTTACTCAATTGTTGCAACAGACGCTTCTTTGGGCAAACACTTAAAACGCTTTCAAACTTCTGCACCCAGATCAAATTTAGGCAATAGAATCCAACGACTATTGCTTTAAAATGCTTTTGTTTTTACTCCAAGCTGCGTTTTAAGCTTGACCGTCTTGTTAAACGAAGAACAGACAGAGCACACGCATATTACACACACCACGGTGCACGTTCAAGACAATGGATTACGACTATATTTCAACTGCCTGCCAGACACTTTCTTTTCTAATCATCGCGAATGTCCACACTTTCGATTACTTATTGAAACCAAGCCTTGCGATACTCTCTTGTCCCTGATTTTTGATCACAAATGCGCTCTACGGAGACGGAAAATGACAATCATTGGTAGGCAGAGTAGTAACCACATACACCAGTTTCAGCTGTTAACCTGTCATTTGCTTTTCTGAGCTTGTCAGCGGCTCAAAGGTTGCTGTTATATCTACAACTCGTTGGCTGCCATCTTAAATTTGAAAGTGTTACTATTATATAAACCAGGTTTAAATAAATGTCATTTAAATGCGTCTACTCACCTCTACTGATGCATATTAATGGTAGACCTCTGTTCACTTCAAATATATATTCTATTTTCTTGCAGGTACTACGAAGATATGTTTCAACACTATATGGACAGATTGGAATATGTAATCAGTCAATATATGGCTTACATCGTTTATATTTATAATATTTGATTGATTTGCAAAATCTATGCTTTCCTGCGTTATCTATCGTAATATATTCAAAGGAGAACGTCATCAATGCCACAGCAAGTGTTAAATGTTTATTGAGTTCTTGTTTAATTTTCTGAAACTTCTTTTTTCGTTTAAACTTTTGTTGTGCCTAAATTTATCTATATGAAGAAGGAAAACAGGCCTCTACTTTCATATAGTCTATTTTATGTTTATACAACTCCTACATTAAACATTATTTAACAAATTGCAAATATTAATACAGCGTAGCCATCTATGATTAAATCTTGAAATGAAGTACAGATTTCTGTGACAGACACATTTTTAGATTCCATGTGAAGACGTTAAATTACTAAAATTATATATCGATTCAACGATATTGAAGCTCCTAGCAGTTTTTCACTTCAAAATTTTCGTATGCAAGAGA
The DNA here is from genome assembly GCA_030264675.1 of Anaulacaspis nigra. Taxonomy (NCBI): domain Eukaryota; kingdom Metazoa; phylum Arthropoda; class Insecta; order Coleoptera; family Staphylinidae; genus Anaulacaspis; species Anaulacaspis nigra. The sequence continues at coordinate 48,328 of JARJDV010002809.1, forward strand.
CCATTAAACGTTTCGACATTTCTAATATAATAATTTGCACTTTAATTCTATATAAATCGATTAAAGTAAATTTGTTAATATGTACTTGAAATTAAAATGTTTTTTAGTACAAATGTTCAAGACTTGAAACGTGAAAATTTTCTTTGATTATTAGGAATGATTGCTAATATTTCTAATAATCAATTATTGTTAATGATCTGCAAACTTTTCAGTATCTTTATGTTTCACGTTTCTAGGTTTATAGGTTTTCTTGTGACATTTTTGCAAATAATTACCTAAGTCGATTATAAACATTTAGAAGACACTAATCCAATAAGAGATGTTGCCACTTGTATTGAATTTATAATCTATTTCTCTGTCTTATTTTCTCTAAAATAATTATAAAATAATCACACCGCGGCGTCTTTCTAAGAACCTCTCTGAACTCGTATAGGTATAGTGTATACCTGTGCGAATTCGAGTGTTTGATTAAAAAGTAAGAGAGGAGTCTAAAAGTACTCATAAGAGGCTCCATATGGTTCCAAGATCTGGTGTAGAGGAGCAACTCGGTGGTATTACCATGGGCACAATGGGTTTGCGGAAAGCGGCTACTCTCGCTATCATATGTAGTTTAAAGGGCGGTATCCATGAAATTTACAAATAAATTAGAACAACAATTCATTAACATAAGGAATGGGCAGCGTACGCTCCGCTCCCCAGCCCCAGGAATGATTTAGTTGGTGATACCTGTAGCTACCGTTCGTGGCTTATAGTTGTAACCATCCTGTACGCTTATAGTCCCGTCCAGTTGGGCTGGACTCCTGACCCAGTAGCTGACACTGAAATGAAAATAATGTTTACATTAAAATCCGGGACGCCGTAGTCCTCGCGGAGCAGTACTCATAGCGTTATACATATAGCTAGGCAATTATACCTAATAAATTGGTACGGCACTAGGACTCTTGACCCAACTCCTAGTGCCGTAGTCGCAGGTTCCTCCATTCGCGGGTCGTGTAGATTGATACCTGTGGATCCCATTAGACAATTACCTATAGAAAGACAAGCAACCTATAGAAAGACTAGCAGCGTGAAAGAAGCTATATAATTTCTCCTACCGCCCCTAAAATTAAACTTTCTACATTCCTTAAAAATATAGAATAGTTTTCAGCGCTTATGTTAAAACTGAAGAACTGCTATGAGACTATTCGCGTTGAACTGGCACGGTAGTTGAACTGGCGCGCCGGTATTTTCCATTAGGAGACATTTCTGCTTTTTGAATAAGTCTTGGCGTGTTTTTTAGGTGCATGATTTCATCATTTGATTAACAGAATGATCATTCTATTGAAGTTATTGAAATTGAAAGTCTTATTCTGACCAAATTTTGCAAAAAAATTAAATGCACAATATTTCAACGATATTGAAGCTCCTAGCAGTTTTTCACTTACGACATTTCTAATATAATAATTTGCACTTTAATTCTATATAAATGGAATTAAATTAAATTTGTTAATATGTACTTGAAATTAAAATGTTTTTAGTACAAATGTTTAAGACTTGAAACGTGAAAAATTTCTTTGATTATTAGGAATGATTGCTAAGAATGATCATTCTATTGGAGTTATTGAAATTGAAAGTCTTATTCTGGCCAAATTTTGCGAAAAAATTAAATGCACAGAATTGAATGCCGGAATGCAAACCTATAATAATAAATGATTAAATATTAAGCTGAGAATGCAATGCAAAAGTAGCAGACACAAGGCATAAGACAGGAAATACAAAAGATCCCCTTTGTAACATGAACTTCCTGTTCATGATCATAAATGAATGGAAGAATGAAGTTAAGACCTGCATGTATTTCTGAGGTGTTCAGTGAAACATTGAACGAATTAAAAATTAACCTTTAAAATTGAAGTTTTGTTTTCGCTTTCAATTGGAAAATGTTTAATAATGTTGGAAATGAAAACTAGTGGTGTTGTCGACCTGTAAGCAACAATATATACTATCGCGGTTTAAAATTAGGTCAACGACAATGCGCCGCGTAAAATTCACGATCGTTCCGCGATGGACGTATAAATAAATTGTCAATGGTTAATTTGTATTTGAATGTAAATAAACATTCGACTGTTAGTTACTATGCGGTATAATTTCAACAGAATGTAAAGGAAGGCAACGAACAATTGCCATTACTTCCGGTTGGTACGTTCATCTCTTGCAATAAATAGCGGAAAAGTACTGTGATGAAAAACGAGATGAATGATGCTTATTGCATTAGAGTACATTTTTGATGATATTTCTTGGAACTTCGGTTCAATAATGCGATTTTACTTCGAAAATTCCACTGAGTGAGCTGTGTCTAAATTCACCTTTAAAATATTTGTGAAACGAGCTCACAATTATATTATAATACAAAAGAAACGCAACAGAAGGCCCAACAATATTAATTTTCAAGAATGAGATTCAGGAGAGTATTTTTAGTTTAGAGTTTGAATTCAATTGCAAACATTCAGTGTTTGAATTGACCTCGAGGGCAGAGCAAAAGTCCCAGACTCCTCGGTAGACTGGAATGAAAAAGTACCCGTGCAGTTGGAAAACAAAATCTACCAGTCTGGAAACATTCAGTTGCATTGTGTGTATGTTTCGTACCTTGGTGCATCGACGTGACTTAAGTGCATATCTCCTCCTACGTTACAATAAAGCCCAAAATGCCATGGCGTCAGTTCTAAGTGGTGTAAATTTTGAAAACAGACCCCACCAGACAAGAAGTAACTATATGAGTGGACGCACAAAGAAGACACGTAGGTAAGGTGCAGGGAAACAGGTGAACTTGAGTGTGTACCTGGCCGTCGACTAGCTGGCATGTTTCTTAAGTCATATCGACTCAGCAGACGTTTGCCTACTCAGTGCCCGCGTTTGTAATCGCTTGAATTTCATATGGTGGACCCGTGCATGTGGTTGTACGAGGTGCAGCAATTCTACACACATACCTTAACCGTCATCGGTGTGGCTTGATGCCGAATAATCACCAAAGCAGAGAACACTGGTGAACGTTTCACGTACAGTGGTAGCGTAGCCAGAGAGCAAAAGAGGAGGTAGGTGAGTCCTGACCAGAGACTCGCGGCCACCTTGTGCTAAGCCAGTTCGCGCACGGCGTCCAACAAGTGATCAGCACGAGTAGTATAAGCGTATGGAGCGCACGCACGCTCATACTTTTTCACGTTTTATGCAGCAATTGCAATCTTGTGCACTGCTCTTACAAATCAATCACTGGATACTGTCATCGGATTTACTTTAAAATAAGTCAACTCATTAATGATGTAAGTGCTCCACATATTAAAAGTTATCAGTTCATTGCCATTTTATAATATAAATATAGACTTTATCTATTTTAATAAGTAATAAATATGTAGGCTAACTAACCTTATATTCAACAAATTCACTTCAACAAATTCTTATTTACTATTTCAGGTGATTGGCATCGCTTCTTGTATTCGACAATTAATACCCGAAATTAATTAGTAACTGAAGTGCATCCGAAACTTGAAGTGCGAACTGATCACTAGTGATAATTTGCCGCAGATAATGTTGATGTGATAGTGCGCGAGAGTGATTCAAGGAATAAGATAAACTTACCACCAAACCACAAGAAGTGGAATAACACGAAGGTAGGGATTTTAATAAAATTTTGCTATCCTAAAATTAAATTAGCGGTTCGCTCGCTTCTAGGAAGCTCGCGTCTTCAACTCATGAGTCATTCAAGAAATGTTACCTGAAGCAATTTTTTTATTTCTTTCGTGTATTCAGATTCAAGTTTTATTGAGTTGAGTTTTGTCTATTCATTTTAGCTAATCAATTGTGTAATTAATTTAAAATATGTGAATAATTTCTCGTCAATGATCCAGCATTATTATATCAAATCGGGCAACGCATCATGCAGAGCAAATAAAATTCCTTATTACGCGCGCGTTCTCAAGGCTATTTGCTAACACACGTCGTTGGTTTCAATTCCCATCATTCTATCTACTATCTGCGCACAAACGCATCGCTAATACATATGTTTGATAGAAAAGTCAGTCACAAGCAGCATGTGAATAATTTGCGAAACGAATGCAGCAAACGGTAGCAACGGCGAACGGTGTCTTGAGCGCGCGCGGGGTCTCTAAGAGGTAGCTATCGCAAACTGCCAATGCAGTTGTAGTTGTCTCCGTATACAACTGTCGGCTTGTTGTTGTTGTTGTGGCTGTAGCTGTTGTTATGCATTGCATTCGCGTGCACGCTGCAACGCAACAACACAACCGTAATGCATCGAGATACCGTTTCATTTGAAAGTTTTACTTTCAATAATGGCATCGCGGAGATAATGTAATATAATGCAAGAGGCATGAGATTGGCACGGTTTGAGTAACGTAAGATATTGCCGATTGCGCTTCGCCCGGTTACTTTTCAATAATTCTACGCTTGATTAATGGCAATGGATGCTTGCGCTATAATCCAATAAACCATGGCTAGCCATTGCTCAAGCAGCTGGAAGTAATTTTTGCGCTTTTATTCGCGCTGAAAAGCCCCAAGTGTGCTCTTATAGTGTATTAATAGAGGCACTGTTTATATGTATCCTAATTAATCGGATAACTATGCTGCGAGCATTAGTAAACCTATTTTACTAGTGAAAGATAAACATACAACTAATGTAATCCCAATGGATATTTCAGGCTGTGATGTGGATCTGCTTTCAAGAAACTTACAACACAAGATTTGTCGGCACCAAATCAATTTGATTTTGGTGTCGTTTGTTTGGCAGGTTATTTGCTAATATTTTGGGTATACACGCTACCTGAGAATGAATTTTCAAGTATAAGAGAGCCGTAAATTATGGAATCCCACGCAAATGGTTTCTAAAATTTAAAGTGTTTGTCTCGATTAAAAAATATAATTGAAAACATTTTAATGCCTCGTCAAACTTGAAAACATTCGCTGGAAATCTGGCGAGAACTTCATGTGCTTTTTGTCGGGTCGACATCGATAAATGATAATCATCATCAAAATGCATGCTGAAGTGCGTCGTGAAAGTGTGCGTTTTTATTTATTCCTACACATTTCACAACACCATCCACGTTTGCATTTCACTTCAAAAACCGGTATCTTCTTCGTTTCGTCTCACCGTTGACCTTCAATGCACAGTGCCGCCCGTGTATACAAACGATGAATTTCCCTTCGTTTAATTGCAGTAAATTTGCGAGCGACGTTTTATAAAATTGAGTGCTAATTCTTTGATACCACTTTACAGAGTCGCGTTAAGCCCAATTCCCATGCCGGTGCATCGGGGCTAACTTTTACAAATTTCTCTCAAGAAGACAGACAATGCATATTGGTAATTGACATAAAATTTAAGTGGATTGTAATACAAATGCAATTTGGAAGAAAATAATGAAGCGCTAATGGAGATATAATAACGTCTGCCAATTTGGATTTATGTTGTCTTAATTATTTTTACGTTGAGTATGCATTTAGATTAAATGTTATATCAATTAAGTGAATAGATAGATACGTATTAGTCGGCAATTTAAATTATGCATGGTTAGAGATACTTGTACATGATGCAATGTGCATGTTTGCAAATTTGGTAAAATTTCCTTAGTGATTATTTTATGAAATTAAAGCGATTAAGTCACTTTGTAGTGAGTTAGGTATTCATTAGACGGACAACAGTTATAAAATACGTAGGCACGCGACCAATTCATGTTCGTGTACGTGCAATGTTCCAGTTATAGACACTTTCAGTTTCCAATCGAATTAAATCAACGTTTACTTTTCCTTACTGCACTCTCAGCTCATAAATTTATGTACTAGATTCATAAAATATTGGATACCGCATGATAGTCACAAATTTATCAATGTTTTTTTGAGTAAGATTGTTAGACCGCAAAAATATTATTGCAAAAATGCGGCAGAAAATAATAGATGTGTGGTTATTATCATGGTTAAAAAGTTTGCAAACTTTCACATGCATTAAAATTTTGACGCGCAAAAAGTAACCGAATTATTTCTAAGACAATTAATTATACAAAACAACTTGTAATAGAATTTCACTATAAGAATTTCTTAAACGCGATATAAACAAATAACTGTTCTACAGTGCTGTTAGTAATTTGAATATGCAATTTTGAAATAATTGATTGAAAAAATCTATATTTAACATTACTTATAATTACGCAAGCGACTTCTATTTTTGTATCACTTCACACTCATGACTTACAGGCTATGTGCAGCCTGAACAATATTTTATTGGTGCAGCATGCCAGTAAGCTTACCGCGCAGAGGTGTAAATAAATTACAATCAGCGTTACTATTGAAGAAATTGAAAATTGTGAACTTAGGAAATATGTACATACATTATGAATGCGCGCATTTGTTTGTATTACGACAAACATGCACTTATTCAATATTCATGCGCAATAATTTAATGAAAATATAATTTATTTGAGGCGCGTTTCTTAAGATCTGAGAGATCAAGGAGGCAAGCGCCTTAGTGATGAAATCCAAGAAGTACTTTAAGATTACAGAAAATATATCGGTGTGGACTCATCTCAAAAATTACAGCTTAATACATGCTCTTTCAACAAATCGGATTAGAAACGTTAGATAAATCTAGAGTTTGGAGTTAAACTTATTACCAAATTAAAAGTTACTGCACTTTTTAATGCGAGTTATGGAGGTTTTTTGATCCTAAAAACTTATTTCACTTTTAACGTTCCGTTGGAATGCGTTATGAAATTTCACTGCACGTGAATAAATAAAACGCCAGCTGTGTGTCTTTACTTTCAAATGTATAAAAAGTAAAAATATTAGAGCCATAAAGTAAAATTGCAATTAGAGACAAATGACATGTAATTTGAAGTAAGAAGCCGTGTTAGTAAAAAGGATATAAACGAAGCATACAAAATGCTATTCGCGCCGTCCCTATTGCATTCATTAGTGATTATACTATCAATAAAACGACCGTTGACTTTGTGTGTTAAGTGCGAAAAAACGCGTGATAAATTTTTGCATGCTATCAAAAACGGAAATTTTCATTAACTCATTGACATGGTTTAGAAAAGATTTTTAGCAACTACGAATCGAATTGAATTTAACCACTTAATTGCGAACATGTGTTTCGATAATAGCTAGATAGATAACAAACTGAAATTAAAATACATTTACCTTCTGTCCATTCTCGCGCGAGCTGTACGACGAAAGCACCGTTTGAAAGTCAAAATGCTTTTCAATGTCAATGGACTTTTACTAAAGCGGTCTGCGTTGTTGGCCACCACCACAAATTATACGGCTAATGTTGTCGTAATAGCAAATAATAATTTCTGCATTATATTAATATGCGTTAAGATCCTACGTAATGCAAGTACAGTTAGTCATTCACTTTGTACGCGCACAGTGTGACTGTTAAAGTAAATGCTGGGTGACATTTTTCGCATTCCACGCAATTGCAAATCGCAGAAATAAACGTGCGCGCGATTGTTGCGAGCATGCTGGAAAACAATAAGAGCTCGGCCGACTGTCGCTACACCGTTCTTGTTGTTGTTATTATTATTATTATTGTTAGCTGTTTTAGCCTATTACCTACGTATAGAAATTAGAGGCACTCCTTGATGGAGTCGTTCGAATTGCGAACCCAGAGTCTGAGTCTCTTGTGCATAGCGAGACTTGATCAAGCGACTAATAAAATATTTTTATCTGTGCAGCCTACATTTACTGCAAATGTTATTTGAATAAATTATATGCCGGCCATGTGGATCACTAAAGGATGCAGTTTTTTTGAGAATGTTCATGTCAGAATAGATTATAAAAATTAATCACTACAAGCATCTAAGTCGAATTTTGCTACCACTCAATCTGAAGTTTTGAAATCTTTTGTTTCAATACAATTCAAATTTACATAAAGCTCGATTTGTTATATTTTAGTTAATTGCGCAATGACTTGGATTTATACTATTCGAGCTATTTTCTTTTTCAACCTCACAAAAGTTATTTATATTCAATAAACACGATCCTAATGTGTAGCCAAACAGTGGAACATTAAAATCGTATTTCAAGCAAAAACGAAACTTCGAGTTTTGCAATAACAATTTACTTTAAAATTATTAATTGCTTCGCGGATTTATGACGCAGCGTGCATAAATAATTTGTTTTCGAATTCGACCAAGTTTAAAAACTGTATAAATTTAAATATTTAAGTCGCATCCACGGAATTTTAAGGATGAATAAGATTTTTTCCTAATTTAAGCCGCGATTTGCATAAATCATGAGCGAGAAAGAGAAATTCAGAAAATGTCTGCATTGTAAATATTGATTGTAGTCATAAGGATTGTAAATTTTCTTATTTCACACCCAAAAAATTAAAGAAACTTGCGCGTCGACGCATAGAAAGTGAACGTCGACTCAATCAATAAATGCATGGACTGCGGTGTCTCTGTCTGCACTTTGTGTTGGCTTGTTTTATCACTTTATCTGTGCTCATAAGTGATATCCATATGCGTAACTAAGTAATGTACATACATGCGATTTGAAATGCTGTTTGTGTTATGCTGCCGCTACGTCAACAGTGAGTGAGTCAAGAAACAAACGCCAGTGGCAGCAACTCAAACAAATGTTGAATGCAAAAAAACTATCAATGAAGTGAAAATGGGCGACTTTCTATAAAGTTAATAGGCATATTGCCAGCACACGCATATGGCCAAACAGCAAATACGAGAAGCAATAAACACCTTGCGAGACATGTCGAAGAATTCAATTCGCAAAAAGCAGCTGCGTATTGCATTTGGTGAATGCGCACGTAGCGTTAAAGAATGCCAATATACTCGTTGCGTATTTTCCTCGTTATTACTTCATTTTAATTATCATTGTATGTAACTTTCTTCTAAACGAAATCCTCCTCATTTTCGGGCGCGCGTAAACGAAAATCACATTTCCATTGTATTTCATCTCTATTCTCATATCTTACGCAGGAGGCTCTTACCGCATTCTGCGAGCCCCATTTTACCATTGTAATTAGCATGTTATTCGTGCACGATGCTCATGTTTTGCGCACACACGTGCACAAACAAGAAATGTAAAAAAAGCAGCAACTTTCAACATCGTGTATTATTCACGAGTGACGTAAATCCGCAATTTTATTTGGCTCACACAGTGAGTGATCTCCTTATACGCGAGAGCGCGCGCAGTCTTAAGGAGGAAATTCCTCCAAGTCGTCCTTGCAATGCTACATCAATGCGTGACTAATAATCTCAAAAATTGGCACTCCTCTAAGTGGCATACTTTGCTTGAAATATTCGTTAATGATCACTTATAATTCTTCAACTCTACTCAACTCTTTTACATACAGTGCAAACACTATAATAATATATTTGAAGAAATTTGCTACAAGTTAATAGTTCTCTTAGCTAGCCATAAACATAAAATGTAAAAGGCAACCTCATAAGTTAACTACTGCAATCGACAAATATTTTAGTAAAATTAACTTGTTTAATTTATATACACTGTGTAGGTTTAATTAAAAATATTCAAAGACCGTTTTGTACCTGTGCAAAATACACGTCGCAAACTATGCGCTATACAAGAACTCTATCGTTCGCCCATTTGCTTCAAGCACATATTCTAATGGTATGCACATGTGTTGCAATCGAATTTGTGCAATTAAAATAGGATGCCATAAAACCTGAATACGCGCCGATAAAATACTTCGTGCAACCGATCAAATTAGCGCTGTGAGCGCCGCTTGAATAAATTCAATTTACCAAAGTATCAATAAGCCGCCGCCGCGCTGCGTCCTGCAAATTGATGAGGATAGAAACACGTTTCGATATTCAAAAAATAATTAAATGAGGCGGTTATTCTGGGCTATTCAAATGAAGCGAATAAATCGTTTAATTACTAGGTTAAACGTTTGCAAATCTCACGAAAATAAGGAAAGCGCATCTCATAATTGACGAGTTACACAATTTTCAATTATTACCTATTTTAACGTTTTTCCACATTTGCGAGATAATAATTAACCGCATGTCGAATAATTATTTCTTAATAACATACAATCTGCCAATTTTTGCGATGTGGTTAAGTTTATTAATAATAATCAATGGCGTCGTCGTTGCTACCAGACAATTTAATGAATAATTGTATACACATCCGGTTGTAAATTCGTATTTTGCTTTTTCAGTAAATATGAATAGTGAATCGAAGCAATATCGCGACTTGAATAGATAGCTTGTGGGCTTTTCATTTTTACTTCTCAATGTTACCAATTAATTAAAAGACCTTCAAACCTCGAATGTGCTTAATTGAACTTTCGTCTTTAATTATTTAAAAGCAATTATTATTATTTAGTAATTTCGTCTATTAGAGGATATATATAATTATTTCCTATTAGTAAATGTCGTATTATTTCGGCATATCAAATTCTATCTGAAAAAATAATTTTCATAATTTTGATATTGCAAAACTGCTATTAGTTTAATGACAAGTAATTAATTATTTCATACCGCTAGAACTATAAATGCCATAATGTAATAAGCCGTACATAACTTAAATTGTTCGCAAATGTTCAATATGCGTTAAATTTATCGTCAATATGGAATATTTTTACATATTGAAAGGCTGTGGCTTCGTTAGTCCGTTTCTTCGCTTGTAAGAGATGACTAAGAAACGCGATTTCAATTTCATAATATCAGACAGTATAGTAAGTACGACCGATAATGACAATCAATATTGATAAGAAATAATAAACAAGGATATTTAATGTTCAACTCGCCGTTTGGTTGCCTGAGAATCCTTTCAGTCAACGGCAAGTTCGCTCGAGTGAAACTGCAAAAGAGACAATAAAATTAATTAAAGTGCTAGTCGAATGAAGAATGAGTACGGCAATAATTGTTGGATATATTCTCAAGGCCCGCAGCAAAAAAGGCATTGAGGTAATTCTTGTAATGGGTTCGCAATTTGTTACGAATTCAATATCACATTAACTTTTAATTCAATTATAGAAAACAAGGCGATGATATTAGCACACGAAAGGTGATACTTTCTCATGCACCTGTGACTCCATACAAACGTTTAATTTTACATTCTGCGATTAAATTTCATGCGAAAAGTGGACTTGTCTTCTCAAACTGTACTCTCTACAAGTGCGCAAACAGCACTTTTATGATTAATACACTTTTCAAGTTTCTCCTTGCGAGATTTATAAGACAAATTAAAAAAGTGCTCATGTGCAATATGTTCTTGTAACAATTCTAATTATTAAAACGTGCGCTTAGAGTAATTGCTGACTTTTCACCTTGAGAAATGCGCATCTCGATTGGTAAAGGCCTGCACAATTTTTCAATTCAATCAAAGATGCATTAGACATGTATAATATCTGCGACATCAATGAAATGTACATAGTTATACCTATTTTATATGATAAATTCGCAATGATTATCAGCGTAATCGACGAGTTGAATGAAATCGAATCTAAGCAAAGCTGAAAGCCTTGAAATTGTTGATTTGTAAGCAATTTCGATGCCAATTAGTTACATAAATCAGCGACAAATGAATATATATTTGCAAATTACATCCGCTGATTGCCCTCTTTAATTAATGTATTATTGGCCGTTTATTTTGCTGTTTATAGGAGATCACGAGTTGTTTATATTTCAATGCTATTTATCGCGAATGTATAATTAAGTTATTCATTCAGGCTTTACATTTTGTCAATTATCAAACGATAAAAGTGCTTGAAATAATTAACTTTTATTTCGATGCGTAGAAAGTCGCTTCGAATGTTAGTTAGTTTGCTGACACATCGCGGATATCTCGGAAATACTCCAACCCGAAAATGTCTTGGTTGTCAAGACTTGTTGCTCTTTCGAGCACGGTAAAATATGCGCGCAGGCGGCGATGCCTACCTATTGATTACATTCAAACGCTCACAAGCGCAATAAATATTCATAAGCATAATTCTTTTTTCCTGTCTTTAAATTCCTCGGCGCGAGCACGTCTCTCAACAGTCCGGGCGCGTCTTCATCAAATATTTACTACTCAAGTGCGCTTGCAAAAAACACTGAAATTCTATTTGTACACATGTTGCTTACATCTTTGCAAATATAATTTCAAATGCATGCCATTGAGAATCGAGAGCCTGTAAATCAATTTTCTTGATAATAAAGTCTCACTAAAACTAATTGCCGGTGCGCATTATTGACAAGAATGGAAGATGGCATTCCACCTCTTCGCGATTGCATCACTCTCAAAGCCTCTTCAAATGCCACGCGAAGCGTCATCTAACATCGCAATTATTGAAAAACTAGTATGCGAGCCAAACACATAAGCGCATTAATATAATGTGTAATAATTTACAGATGCATAACGTTTGCAGAAGTATTTATTATACAGAAATTAATGCAGTTGCTAATGAGTAATGTGCAAGGCGCGTGCAGCTGAATTTAGCAATTTCTTTCAAATCGCGCAGCAATTAGATCAAGGCTTTTTATTTCTCTCTCTCGTACAATCGAAGGAGATAATCGTAAATTTAATCAAATTGAGTTTGAAATATAAATCACCGTATGATTGGCCGTGAGTCATAGCCGACAACTTACGTTCCACGTGAAATTCATTATTGACTAAACCATTATTAACATAATATGTACACCAAACTAAACTAATGGCCTATAATAATATGAATACAATGTGCTCTGATAAAGTGCCTCTTAGAAAGACAATTGGAACGTGCACGGATTAAATATGACTTCTAATTATGCATATTTGCCATGGAGATGTGGTAATTATGATATAAACTGTAGCAATGGTAGACAAAGTGCAACGACTCTACGCATTGTTAAATTTATTCCGATCTTGTTTCCTTCTTCGAATAAGAGCACGCTCAAATGTCAAACATTTTCAGCGCTCGAAATCTTAAAAAGTGAGTCATAAATTAAAAATATTATAGACCGTCATACAGTTCAACTTCTGGAGCAGGAAATTTGCATAAAGAATAACCAGAAAAAATCGAGTCGGGAAGGAGCGTGATTGAAACCGAAACGCGATATACAAACGACAAGTCAGCGTCTTTTCGGTTCAGGTTTAACTCATAGCGGCGAATACGTAGGTGGAATTGTTGTTTTCCTTGACTTGAGACTCTTGTTCTCTTCTAACGATACAAGGAGTACTCTTACTCTCACTACTCGGCGCGCTACAACAACTCCACTTTTATACGTTGATTTTTCTTCGGCTTATTTTACATTTTACGAGGAAAAAATTAAGAGTATATTTTCACGCAAATATCAACGAAATCACCGTTTTGTACATTTCCTAATGACTGAATTTTTCTGTAGTAAGGCTTTTGCTGCCAAGTAAAGACAATCCCTCAAAAAGCATACCTCTTATTTAGCCTTTTCAAATGCCTCCATAAAATGTAATAGCAATTGAAATTGCACTTTCTTTTCACAGAGCGCATGAACTGATTTAATTTCCTTAACCGTCCTTGCATCAAATGACGCTTGCACTCCTAACTGAAGCGTTACGATTCCTATCATTTAACTCGCAATATTATGTTCCTTTTGGCTCAATGAAAGTGAATTCGGAGACATTTCACTTCGCATACTTTTCCAGTAATTAATTCAACGCAATTTAATTAAACACCAATAGCATCGTAGAAAATGTTAATTATTTCTTATGGAATTCACCATTCATTCGATGGGATGCGTTCTGGCTATCGATATTGTGAAGACAACACTGTTATGTTATGTTGATGCATGTAAATGTGGATGCAAATACAACTTTCCTTCTTCTATTCAATGCCGTCGCCGAAGCACATTACATTAACATTTTGCATTTCATTTCGTTTCAAGATTTTTACTTTCGTTTTGATTTTCGTTTCATCCCAACGTGAATTGAATACCAAACCACAACAGCACCTCAAAGGTTACACAGCTATCTCGCATCTAGTAATGATAAATTATTTATTACGCTACACTTCGCAATGCTAGTGAATTTGATAGAAAAAAGTGAATTTCCTCAACACATAGAATGCTATTGAATCGATACCGGAATCAATTATAATAATTGTGTTATTGTAATATGTACAATGGCATTTTACCTCCAATAAGAAGTGTAATAATTTGTGCATATTTTCATAAACAAAGTACGCATAAATAACATGGACTTTCAACAAAATTCTTTTGACATTGTGCTCAATGGTGTCACGTTTCTGACCGCCAAATTTATACTGAATTAATCGATGTAATCTATGTTTTAGAATAGACATTAAAGGAGCGGATGTTCGTTACGGAATCACCAATGATAACAATACTATTTAACACACTAATTGTTCAATTCGGACGAGTCTAACGAGCACGAATTTAAAGGACGCACGTCGGTATTTACATACGATAGTCCATACATGATATAAACAATCATTAGCGCTGGAAATGCAATGCGGATAATAATTACGATTGGATGCTGATGTGCCTGCCTCGTTCGCATCACGTAAAATTAGACAGTGCTATTTGAAATAGAATACAGCACGTGACCTTTCTGCTCGGATCCATAGCAGAACAATCAAACATTCTAAAGGCAAACAAATTTTTGATTCGCCTCGTTTACGCTGCCTGTTTTGCAAAATTCTGCATTTTAAATCAACTAGTTAAACGGCTATTTTTGACGCACAACCAGCACATTGAGAATACACGACTGCTTAGTGAAATTAACTACCTACATACAATACTAACAGATTTATATAACGAAAATTTGAATACTAAATGAAGGAAACGATTACAGGTATTTTAATGTGAATATTTAGATAATTAGCATGGTTAAAGATAAATAATTAGAACCAGTCCATGAATTTATGTATAAAATATACAGGTATGCCTAATTTTTGTTAGTGCGCTCCACGCGTTTAAATCACCCGTATAAAATCAGTTTAATGAAGTAGAAAGAATTGTTTTTAAAATCATTGTAACATGGTACGATTAAGATAGCAGAGTGCATACATAAACATGGATTTATGGACCAAAAATGTAAATTGTGAAAAGCGAGGAATGTGGAGTTATATTGCAGCGTGAAACAATTAACTAAATATGAATTATGCACTTTATTATACATGATATAATAGTTGAAAAGAAAAGAAAAAGTATGATTTTGCTTTTTGTTTAATGTGTTAATACATGGAGAATAATCGAACGTATGTAATTTCTATAAACGTAGAGCAATAGTGTGCATGTTTTAATTGCTTTCGTATAATTTATTGTTATTACTTTCGGACGTACAGAAATGCGAATGTCTTCTCGTATTGATGATGCTACCACACCAGCCGAGCAGTAAATTCAGTTTGCTCTTGTGTATTATTACACGTTGTCTGGTGCGGATATTTCTGGCCTCATTCGCACTGCTCCACACGATGGCAAACGTCAACGAAATATCGGCAAAATAATAATAATAATAATAATGATGCCTTTCGCTCGCCGGCGAAGATGTGCGTGGAGCCAAAGCGGTCAAGCATTGAAAGTATCATCTAATTATAGTTTCGCCTATGAATTGTTGCCAAACACAATTGGGAATTTCAAGCTGCATTGATTTTCGTAATTTTTGGTAAAAGGGAAGCGACATTGTAATGTTTTACGACCGACCTCAAATGCTCAATTATTATGTTGTTAATTTTGAGGAATTTAGGAAACATACTTAAATTTATATTACTAATTTAATTTATACCAAATTAGCCACGAACTATTTGAAAGAACAAAACTAATTCATCGTCCTTATTAAAAATAATCATAAACAACGAAACAACCTCTGTAAATAATCCGCTTTAATTTAGCTAAACTTCAAGGCGAATACTGAGATAGAATCTAATTAATAAATAATTATAATTCAAGCATCCTTAAATTTTATTTCGGAATCATCTCTATTGCGCACTGCGTGTAATTTAATGTCTAAAATTGCTTCAGCTAAAGCCACACGCTTATTTCATTCACGTATGGGAAAATTCGGCGCATTATGATGATGATTTAATATCGTTAAGACAATGTAACAAGCATTACTCAGTATGTAATTTCAGCCATGTTTAATTTTAATCATCAAACCATGCGCCGCGAATATGTGAATGAAGCCTCGATTTTCGTGAATGAATCGAAAAATATTTGAGCTGTCTGTGAATCAACGGATGGATGCAATTGTGCTCTCTTCTGCGCTGAAGCTGCAACACAATGAAAAGTGTGTGTGGTGCAACAACGCGTCGAACATCGATACACGTAATGGAAATGCCCGAGCGCGCAAGGTGGTAGAACTGGTTTAAAAGCAAATTTGTTATGGTTATACGTGTGTATCGTGCAAATATACGCGCTGACCATTTTGTGCTAATAATTTTCTTACATAAAACCACGGCGTATTTGTCAAAGTTGATAGCATCATCATTTTAGTTTTGTTACACCGAAAGCCGATAGTGCAATGAGAGCTACAAAATTAAATTGCGCGACTACATGGATCAGACGGAAGAATTAATTTCAAGTACATGCTTTGCGCACACGCATGGTAATAAACCGCAGACGTTTAGGAAACAATCCGGTTCCGCATTTTAGCAATAATGTCATAAGCTCTCCACTCGACATATTGTTCATTGCAACAGTCAATAACCTTTTTATTTACACAAAATCCGTAGCAATCACCTACTCATAAAGGATCATACGCGTGTACCAACAACAATTCATTGTAAACTCGTGAACGTTTGTTCTCTTTTTGTACAACTCTACTATAGTGAAATTGCATTTGTAATCACTCGGTAATAAAGCGTATTCAATTTTTATGATTACTTGCGCGAAATTTGAATTAAGTAATATATAGTTTTTTAAAACATGTGATAGACGTGCCGACTTTCCGACTTTAAAATTAGCAATAAAAATATATTTATATAATCTCCAGGCATGCAAAGACTAATTTAATAATTTCATGGACTGTTAAATAGGATATTAAATTTTTCATCGAACATAGTCAACACCCAGTAAAAAACGTTCGAACAACGCAAAATGCATTGATGCTTGGAAAATATTTCATTGTATTGCTTATTTGCCATATGACACAATAATTACGATTAATGAATTGGCCGCTTAAATAAATGTGTAAATTTAAAATTTAGATTGCTTAGGTTATAGAATACAATACACACGTGTATTGGAAAAATATGCACAATATTTTTATCCCAGGAGGAAGGAGGCGTATTGAATTGCATTCGCGAATTGTTAGTGCACTTGCAACTACGTCTTACAGTAAAAAACAAACTTATGCTCGAGCACGTAGCGCACAAGAATGCGTGGGTTGTTGTGTGCGCGGGGTTTTGCGCCTCCTAACGCCAAACGTACGTTCATACAATGCCCGCGTGTCTATTGAATATTATTATGCACATTGCATTATAAAAAATGCTTAAACGATTTAAAACCGCCATGCAATAAACGTGCGCTTTACCGGGAATTTGTCCACCGAGCAATTGCATTTTTACGCGTTTGTCCCATTGTTTCGGCGCATTATTATTCTTTAGATTCACAAATGATTTCCACATATGCAAGACGGTGATTAAACAATTAGCAATTAGTGAAATGCCAACACAAATGCGCAAAAATAATTAAAAATCTAATAACAATACCTTTTCTCGTTAGCGCATAAAAATACGACGTGGGCATAAAAATATCATTTGCAATTTATGGCCGGACGAAATTAAATTTACGTTGAAATCATTTTTAAGATTTGCATTCAGGCACCAACACCAAGTGCAAGGTGAAAAATGATGATTGCATTTATACGAAAAGCTTTGTACCTATGCATATGCGAATGTCTAAAAGAGAATGGCGACTGGACATATTAACAACTTAACGACAAAACAAAAGCAATAAATTGTGAGCGCCCATAAAACAATAAAATAATGCAAAAAATGAGCGCCAGTCGCAAGCATAGCAAACGGTACGCCACAAACTCGTAGGAGAGTTTAATAGAATAACTTACTTATTGAATCGACTCGCCAAATGACCACCACTCTCCACGAACGAATTGCGCGTGTTGTCGATGATGCACATCCCATTGTGAACGAAAGAGTAGGAGCGATTCAGAATAGAATGAATATACGGCAAGATGTATGAATAATGCAATAAGACGGGATGGACGCGTAACGCGAACGCGAGTTGGAAAGAGTTATCGCTTATCGCTAGGCTTGTTCACGTTTTGGACTTCTCTCTGAATATTGCAATGCAAACCTGTTCTGTTGCCGACGTTCGGCACTCCGGTGCACCGGCACGAAACACAACAAACGATTCGGAAAACTACATACGACGCGTACGCCAACATCGTCGTCAAAATTATTGTATTGTCTACGGCACAGCCAACGAAAGCTATTAAGCAAAATGCTGGTTGATGTGTGTGCGTACCTTACGCACCTTTGCAAACTAAGTCGGCATGAATCGAAAACATCGCGTATCCGTAATTCGTTCGTTGATATGTTTAGACTCAGTCTTGGTTTGTACATTAGAAACATGAAATGCAAGAATTTGCAAACAAATACCTATGCATCGACTTGAAAAAACATAAAAATCTTTTTAAAAAAGAATAGCCGCAAACAATCGCAAATGGAGACATAATAAACTCATTAAGTTCTATTCATCAGAAAAGTCATCAAAGTTAGGAAGCATTGAGGAAAACGTGCAATATGCATTTTATGCACAGCCGCATTAAGTATGCTATTGTAATTCAAAATGCATTGTCGTAATAACAACAATAAAGTAGAAGAGATGCATTTTTTGGACAACACTGCCGTTTTGCGAAACATTCATGCAACATCCCGCAGATGTGGACGAATCGCGAGAAGATTATGCACGGTTTATGCTCTCCGAGCATTGCGCAGAACGCGGACAGCAATTGCCACTCTGTGCGCTAAGTCATAGTAACAACGCGAACTGTGCGCAAGCATGCTGTTGTTGCAAGCAAGTACAACTTCTTCATCGACCGCCTCTTCCATAATTTCTTGCTTAAGTTATACAAGCAAGGAAGTATAATAAATTTCGCCATAAAAGGAAGAAGAAGACCTTAGCGCGAGCGGGTGAACTGAAGAAATTGCAGACTTTTTGCGTCTATCGTGCAAAAGGTGCGCGCATTCGCGACACACATAATAACGCTCAATGAGGAACTCACTTGTGTTTCTCGGTACTTAAAATTACCGAACATCTAAATGCTTCCGGATTATTCGATTACGCATAGATGACGTGTCATAGATTTGCTTTAAATCAGAGATTGAATGAGAGACGTAGTTGAACTTGACATGAAATTGATTCTTATTTCGTTAATTATTCGTTTCCTAAATCTTTGAATGCTTGGAGAGAAAGGTGATTCATATAGAGTTCAACAAAAACCTAAAATTTAGAAATCGACTTCATCATCGAACTTGAAGTAGTAAATGTTGACTTTTACGTATAATTGTTAAGCATATATCCTTAAGATTACTGGGTATTAACAATCAACAACGTATTTGCAGATGCTTCAGGGTGTTGTATCGTTTTCTCTCAACACTTGTTGAATAGAATTGGAGAAATTTATCTGAAGACTTGAAAATGTTACAAATCTTTTAGCACTTTGTTGTGCATTTCGAAAATGATGACTGTTAGCACAAGACAATGCATTCTACAGATAGAAAATAAGCACAAAGTAAATGTAACCTGTCCCTGTAGTTCTTCAATTGTGTTCGCTTCAAATTCAACGTTAAAGTAGGACACGAACAATAATTTAAATACAGAAAAAATACAAGATAAGTAAATAAATGCGTCAAGGTGGACGAACAGGTAGCGTTTGCGGCAAATTGCGTGCGCGTAGGCAGAAAGCACGAAGAGAGACAAATGAAAGGATCTCATGCAAAACGAAGGGTGAAAGGCATTTCGCCGAGGCAAACGTATTCGATTACCGCGCGTCTAGGCTCACCTGAGATGTAAACGTATCTCTTAAAAACGCAACTAAGTAATATAATAAGTGATAAATGATCGTGTAATTGTACGAGACAACGTTCAACCAAGATGCCCAGTAAAATCATTCGACCCACATTCGTCGACACGAAACGGCAAGTCAACTTCATTTTCGCCTGCGGGCGGCGGCAACAGGTCTCGAAAACGTTCCACGCGTTCCGAGCGAATCTGGTAAACGCTATTAATATACTTAAATAAATCATGAATTGTTCGCGTTCATTCAACGAAACTTTGCATTGTTTTGGCAAATGCCTTGCTATTTATTGCAATCATGTTTACGATGATGCGAGGTGCATCGAAATAAAACGGATTACCGGCTGATGCTTTTCCATCCGTATTTAATAATAATCTCACTTATCATTACGGATCGAACGATTTTTTACATCCTGTCACGGATGGAAATTGATTCTCGAAGAGTCGTTTACCCGATCCGCTCGCCGTTGAGTATCTTGTTAATTCACACGACAAGCACTATTTGATTATTTTTTGTCGCTCCCGCATCCTAACAATAAACAAGCGGGGAAAAAATAATGACTGGCGTTCATTCAACGTGTATGTCTTACTTAATGGCGCTCACGCGAACCGCGCGCTGAAGAAAATCGGAATGCTGAGTGAGAAACCGAAACTCGCCGTGGATACAAAAAACACTCAGAAGTACCACGAATGAGAATGAATCTGCACCATAAGTGCTCGAGCACATCCTCGTTGCACGGTTACGTAAAAACAGCTTTGTTTGTCATGTGTGTGCGCTGCGTAATTCGCTCTTTTCATTACGCTAGCCGGCTTTGGAAACTAATCACGCGTCCGAAGTAAATGCGCAAAAATGAGGAAGTCAATTCACTTTGTAGTCAACTAGTTACTGATTTTTTCCACTCGTATGCATAAAAAGATAATAGCCCGGTATTACATGCTTGTTGCGAATGATTTTCGATATTACTTCTAATCAAAGCAATCTTTTAAACTATTTGCAAAAAATCCTTCAATTCATTGCACTTAAATTGTACAAGTACGTAGTGTTTGAGTGTGTTAAAACGACTATCTCAAAGTATCTAACGGCATTCATTTTATAAAATTATTATGATAAAGTAGAACATTCTTTATGCGTTTATCATTTCATGACCGCCTACAAATATCTCAGCAAGGCCTTATGCACTATTTTATAGCATTTCCCATAGAAACGGCTTATTTATGTTCGATATAAATTTCCAACGCTTACGACCGCAATCAAAAACTAAACTTAAGAACGCCACTATCATATCTCTGCAATCTTTACCAATCGCATCAAATTTAATAATGCAGGATGAGAATAATTAGTGAATAATTCGATTTAGGATTCGGATCATTTCGAGACAGTAGTTATGCAAGAAAGCAGAACGCACTAAAAGTGTAGTAACAATTTCGAACATTTTCTACCTGATGTGCATGTGTCGTAAATAATTTAATCAGGAAATACGCGACACACAAAAGCCGTAAAAGTAACGTGCTCATTAATTTAATTCTTTCTCTCTAAGGTGTTGGAACTTTTACTTTGCCATAATTACTCTTCAATAAGAAGTTATTAGTGTGATTAATTAGTGGATTAACGCAAGTATCACTTAACAATTAATTATTACGTGCAAAAAATTATTTGTAAAAGTGCACTCACCATTTTTGCGTCGATGACTGACTTCGCTTTTGCCTCCTTTTACCATTGTGTAATCTGCAACAAAAAAACAAATAATTATTAATTAAAAAGTAGCTTAATCGTACAAAAGAGTAAATAGAAATTAAAAGTGCGAATTTTTAAATTAAATGCGCCTCCTTTCTGTGCTGTTTTGGTTGCTACATAAATGAAAGTTAAATAGCCATTACACGTAGGTTATTGCGGTGGATAATTTTAGTTAATTTTAATTATGAATTGCACAATCGCTTGTTGTGTTTTTACGCTGCATATCCGCAGAGAAAATAATCGAAAGAGCTTACAGTGCAAGCTCTTCGTCAGTTGCGCCTGTATAAAAAAAGGATGATTACATTTATTAGGATTGCCTAAGAAAGAGCGCTTCACGATCAATCAAAGAGGACACGGCGAGTGCTCAAACCACATAATCGCTTCGGGCGATAATTCGCGTTAGAAGAAGCTCGAACAAGGATGACGACTTCGATGCATGTTGTATTGTACGTTCGCGCGCGCAGAGACATACAGTCGATGAAGGACTTTTAATGTTTGGGCTTTATTTCTTTGCGGCGATACGCGGACCGAAGAAGCGCACCGCATGTGTTTGCTTGGTTTGGTTCATGGCCAAACGAGGCGAGTGCATCGTCACGTTTCGAAATTCGAATCGAAAGTGAAAAGGCGCACATATATCGGATGAAACGCGCGCGCGCGCCTTATTGCCGATTACCGAAGAAAAAACGTAAACGAGTTACGACGCTACTCAATGGATTAGATGGAAATCCCACACTTGTGCCGATGCATTTCGGTTGCTTCAATCTCACCTTGCTGCATTGACGATACATATAATATAAATCAAAATGCAAATTGTGTTGCTCAATGACATAATGCAGTTTGCGTGCAGGCAGACGTCCATCCAAAGCGAAAATTTATTAATACAGTTTCTTGGTAATCATTCATTCATCTCGAGAATATCTAAAATTAGCTTCCTTTATGACGCGGTTGTGAGTCAGTGTCATTGATTCACATGCGACATGCATAATTGTTGTCGTCAATACAAAAACAAAATTTGCCGATCAGGATACGGTGAATAAATATTAAATTTTTTATTTACCAACTGCTGCACGAGTTATCCAACATAGATTAAAAGTCAGTACGTAAGTTTTTATAGCAGATATGATTTAGATTTAATTTAAGTGCTTTTCTCGATCGTTAATTGTCCGGC
Source organism: Anaulacaspis nigra (assembly GCA_030264675.1). Lineage (NCBI taxonomy): Eukaryota > Metazoa > Arthropoda > Insecta > Coleoptera > Staphylinidae > Anaulacaspis > Anaulacaspis nigra. The sequence goes on from JARJDV010002809.1 coordinate 71,192, forward strand.
TTAAGATTAATTGACAAGCTGGACAAGAAGAATGGAATGCGGCTGGCATGTGCCATGGTTTCGTGGCGGAATACTTAATGTAGTTATGACGGGAATGACATAAGAACTAAGACTTCAAATATAAGCAATGCATAAATGGTAAGACATGTTTTTTCGGTTACGCTCGATTTCGGTATGGAAATCTGTTGAATGTAGGTAAATGCATTAATTTGTAATCGTAAGAGAGCCATTTCTACACTCGGTGCACAAGAATAAAGTGTGTGCGCGGTGAATGTGCGTGCGCGCACGTAACTGGCACAATTTTGTATCGATTATGTCACATTCAGACGCTTATCTCGTCTTAAGATGTAGGCTAAAAATGCATGCGAGCTCGCAACGTCGACAAGAAAAAGCGACAACAAATGCTTCGTTTGTTTTTTCGTTTTCCCACGAACAGTTATGAGATAATTGTCGCGCGATAATTAAGTCACCTCGCATGATTTCCAATCTAGGCACACATATGTGCTCTACGTCTTAGCGAAATAAGTGCTAAACACGATTTACGCATTTTCTTGCTCCATTCATTGCAAGAGCGCAATTACGCACTCCAATTAGCACATTTAAATACAATTCGTACTTGACATGTAAAACGCTCGCAAATCGCAATCGATCAAGCGACTGAAACTAAATGGTTTCGATGTTTTTGCAGAGTATGGACGCGGATAGCAGCTACGGGGGCAGCGACACGGCGCAAGATTCGACCTCGGGTCAAGATCATAACTCGTCGATGGAGACGACGACGACGACCACATCGCCGATGCACGAGCACGACAGCACGCCGATTGCGCCATCCGCCAACTACCATCACCAAGCGGACGACAAATGCGCAGTATCGGGCATCGACAATAACTACTATCACAAGAACGAAGTGCATTTGAACGTCAACTACGACGAGGCCGATTGTAAAGCAGCGATGGATGCGTCCAAATTGCCGCATTACAAGTCGACGGCAAATTTGAACGTGAATGACGAGGATCAGCTCAAATACAATAGCAGCAGCTACTTGAATGGCGCGCCGAAAGGTGGTAAAAAAGAAATGGTCTCCGGTTTGGACAATCCAGCATTTCAGGAGGACGAGATGAAGTCGAATGGGGATCTGAACAATATGTCTTTGATGTCGCCCTCCAAAAAAGATGAGCAGATGGCGGAGGCGATTAATCTGGAGCTTATCAATCTCAAGCCGAATGGGAAAGATGTAACCGGCCCGTATGAGAACGGTGTGAATAGCATTCCTATGAAGAAGGAGACCGAAGTCGAAATCGGTAGTCCCTACGATGAGTATTTTGTGCCCGTCAACGAGCATAGGAAATACATGAGGTGAGTGCGCGCAACAGGTCTTTTTGACTAACTTAGCGGTTAGAATAAATAGTGTGGGAGAATGTCATGCGTCATTTTAATCTCATTGTAAACATATTTTCATATTGGTAACATTTTTAAACACTAAACATAATGCGGACGCATTTTCGTTCGCGCAAACGGAAATTCTCACCGGTACGCTACGCTCCACAAGATCCTCCGCAATACTATGGACAGGTTTGCCATTATTGTGGTAATCATCTGATCGAGTGTAATGATCGAGGGGATTATTCCGATAGCCTTGACTTTTCCGAATCGTCGTGTAACGAATTCGAGCAGGATGATGAGTTCGTCCAGAATAAGGAAGTGGATGTTGAAAGGTTTGCGCGCTAGCCGAAACACGAACACATACGAACCACGTGAAACAATGCTCTTCATAAACTACATTAAATTGTTATTTTCCTGATCATTTACTAAATTGTTGTTTGTGCAGCACGTCGCGTTCAGGTAAGGCGAGAAACAGTGTGACGTTCGCTGAGCCGCATGGCAAGTGCGAGGAGGACGAGAAAGTCGGCGTGGATGATAACGGCCGCTCGCTGACGAGTCCCGAGCGCGGCGTTCTGGACTATCCCGAATGGCTGATGGCTATGCAACAGCAACGGTACCTAGCTCTCTATGCCTTTTCACGCTATAGTTGCCAATGTGCCGAAAAACTGAGAAACATTAACTACTGTGATTGCTGCCAATTAAAACAAGAGAGCGTGTTGTGCTTTTACTGCTCTAAACAATGGGGCTCTTCCATCATGGGGGCTGTCGTAAAACGATTGCTTGATACGGTTTTGTTTTTAATAATGTTAGCGTAACCAGAAACCAGTGGTACATGCGGTGTTGGTTTGAAAAAGGCGCAAGGAGACGGTACTTATTGCTGGTGCATTATCTCTTTATATATGTTTGTGTGTCTCTTTCTTCTCATGAATTCCACACCTTAAGCATTTATATCTGACCGTAACTAAATGATTTCAACCGTTGATGATACACATACATGAAGGATAAAATATGTTTGAAATGTTGCAGAGGCGAAAAACTCTACATCACTAAGGATAAACGTATCAAAACGAATTGGAATAAGCGCATCTGCTGGGGTCTTGCAATTGCGATTGTCGCCGCAATTGTTATTGGTGGTATCTTAATTGGAGGTGAGTTGCGCACTTCGCTATGTGATTATCTTATCGCAGTAAGTTGCAGTTTACCACGGCGATTAAGAACTTCGGTCGCGTGTAATTCCATACCACTGAATATAATATACTTTATACATAAACTTAAAAGTTGTTATTAATTAATTCGTTTTCAAACGTTACCGGTTTCGTAACGATTGCAACGCGGAGATTGCAGACTCATAGTAATTTCCGTTCTCATCATTTTGTTTCATTTCTGCAGCGCGCCTACAATTGCTGCCATCGTGCGCGAATTCACGAAGTCGTTGAAGAGCGCGAGTTTAACCCGCTGAACTTTACAATTATATCTGTGGTGTATCTTCTCGTCTTGTTAAAACTTGGTATAACTTCACGAACAGTTTGTAATCACATTTTCGCTCAATTGAAGCATAAAACTGATGACTTTTTCTTTAAATTGCGCAAATAAATTGTATTCTGAAACAATCCGAATTCCATTCTAGCAGGCGTTATATCCGAAGATCAACCTAGTTATAATTCAAAAGAAGTAACGGCCAGACAACTGGGTGACAATGCGAAATCAGATACCAAAACGAAATCGGCTGGAGGTCTCTTTGGTTCAGGGGCCAGTGAAACACCACCATTGCCGTATACACCCGGGCCTTCGTCAAGTACCGTTCCGCCAATTCTCTCGACAGATACGTCGCTGATTGAAGGTAATTAACTGTTTGCTATAGTGCGCAACGATTGTAATTGATCATTCAACTGTAACTAACAATCCCGGCTTGTATGTTATCTCTATTAGTGCCCCGCGCTCTCGAATCGCAGCTGACTATCGACAATATGCAATACCAACCAGAGCTCGCTTCAAGTGACAGTGAAATGTTTAAGGAACTCGCGGCGAGTTTGGAAAAGCGCATCAAGGACACGCTGTTTACGCGCGATTTCTTGGAAATGACGGACCAAGATTTCAATTTGAAGATTGTTGAATTCACGTGAGTTTCGATTTGATCTATTTGTTACGCATACCTGGTTGGCAGATAACCCGTTTAAATTAATGCTGATTTATCAATTTAATAGGCCTGGGAGTATAGTCGTGAGATATCGCATTAGTTGGACGCCAAAAAGTGAAGACCATGGCAAACAGCCTGATCCAGTTAACGATACTATTTTGAAAGAAATGTTTACCAATATGCTTGCTCATAATAATGGCTATATTGATAAGTATCGCATATCAGAGAGGAGTATTGTATCAAACAAAATAATCGATATGTGTAAAATTGATAATAATGGGTGTGAAGATAAATGTGTATTTGATTATGATATGGTAGATTTTCAATGCCAGTGCACCGGAGGAAGAATTTTATCGGTGGATGGCAAGAAATGTAACGAATTTGTTGATGATTTTGGTTTTGATCATAATCATGATCACGATTATTCATTGCATGAGCATGAAACTACACCAAAGGCCGAACCACAGCCGGAGGCTAGTACAGAACCTGAGCCCGCAGCCGAACCAAAGCCAGAACCTGAGCCTGCAGCCGAACCAAAGCCAGAACCAGAGCCTGAACCACAACCTGAGCCGGAGCCAGAACCAGAGCCTGCATTAACTGCTGAAAAAGAATCTAAACCTGAACCAGAACCAAGTTCTGAACCAGAGCCAGAGGCCGACAACCAGGAAAATGTTAAGCCAGTTATATCTCTTGTTTCAACGACAACTGAAGCCGAAGAAATAACTGATGCAATTTTTGAAAAATCGAATAAATATAAAGAACACATTGATTTAATACCCGTTATTCTTGAGACGACACCTGAACCGCAAGTTGAACCTTCTGCTGAGCCAACCACAATTCCAGCTGCAGATGCCAAACCGGAACTATCAGCGGAGCCTGAGCCGTCAGCTGAACCAGAACCTTCACCTGAGCCAGAACCAGAGCCACAACCTGCTACTGAGCCAGAACCGTCAGCAGAACCGGAGCCTGCTGCTGAGCCAGAACCATCAGCAGAACCGGAGCCTGCTGCTGAGCCGGAACCGTCAGCAGAACCTGAGCCTACTGCTGATCCAGAACCTACAGCAGAGCCCGAACCCGCTGCTACGGTTGGAACGGAAAGACCAAAAACAGAAACAAAAATTATTATTGGAATGGAGACAACTGCAGAGCCAAAATCGGAACCAGAACCAAGTGCTGAGCCAGAGCCAAGCGCAGAACCAGAGCCTGAACCAGAGCCAAGTGCAGAACCAGAGCCTGAACCAGAACCTAGCCCAAAGCCTGAATCTGTAATAATCCAAGCAAATGTAATAAATGAACAATCGCCTAGAAAAAGTAAACTCAATGATGAATTAGAAACAACACCATTGCCTATTTTACCTTTAGTCGCGGAAACTACCGCTCACCAAGAACCAGCAAGCACAGCAGAGCCAGAATCGAGTTCTGAACCCGAACCGAAATCTGAGCCAGAGCCAATCTCCGTGTCCGAAGATGAACATACATCACCTGCAGCAACAACGGTATTTGCCACGGAAAACGTAGTATCCACAGAAGAATCAACTGCCGAACCTGCAGCTGAACTATCAGCACAGCCAGCTCCAGAACCTACGCCAGAACCATCAGCTGAACCTTCCCCAGAACCTGAGCCAACGGCAGAGCCAAATGCGATTGAAGAATCAAAACCAGAGCAAACCGTTACAACTACCACCCAGCAAATCATAATGTCCACTAAAAGTGAAGTTGTTGAGGAATCAACTGACACGGGCATTATTTCGCATTTAAATAATATCGTAGAAACTACCAAAGCTCCCGAATTAATAACTACAACCACGGACAATGTACCAAAAATGAATATCGAAGTCAGTATAAACACGTACCCACCCGAAACTCATCAGAACATAGTTATCGCGGAACCAACTGAAGCCAATAACAACAACGTTGACGCGATGAGTCCCTTCTTACCGGAAATTGAAAATGATACTCTTGTGAATATTTTACATACAGGCGGAGAATTAATCGAAAATAAGGAAGAAATACACGATAACGAAACGACCACTAAACCGCCAAGGCTGGACGACGATGAACAGCATAAAGTAAATCCACTTGATTTAAATGTCACTGAAGCTGTATTTGTGACTATGAAACAAGACGAGGAAACAACAACTGCACCACGCATGACAGAAGAAACAACAACTCCAAGAAAAGTTGAAACCACATTACCTCTTGATATATTAAACAACGTTCACAGTAACAACTTTTTCGGCGATCTAGATCAAGTTTCTGAGGCCACCACGAAAACATCCTACGATAGCTTTAAAGAAGTGAGTTCCAGCACTGAAGATTTGCTTGCGATGGAGACAACAACCTTCAACGAGGCAAGTAAAATGCCCGCAAATGATGTTGAATTACCTCAAACTACCACAAATGCGAATATAGAAGCCACCACCATTTTTGAAGAAGAAGTACCAACTGTGCATGCTGAAACAATACTCACAGCTACTGAAACAATTCATGTAGTTGATAATAGTGAAATGTTGAAGAAAGAAGGGCAAGATGTAGTTACAACTACACCTAAACCTTACGAGGTGTCTGAAGCTTCGAATGATGTTACGACTCAAACAGTTCTGGTGTTGAAGAAAGAAACGACAACTCCAGATATCAATGAATTGGAACGACTAGAAACCGAAGATAGAGACGAATCATATTTGGCAGTAGTCCCATTACCTAAAGAACACCAGTCTGAAGTGTTGAAACAAGACAAAAAACGACAAAACATCGAGTTTGATGCGAATAATTTAAATGACATTAGTGATGAAGAAGTATCCAAAGTCGACAAATTCAAAAAGGAGCCAACAAACGAACCCAGTGCACCAACGGAAGTGACTGAAAAAGTAACTGAATTGACAACCAAATCGTACAAGAAAAAGGAATGGCTCATCGAAAAGAAGAAAGGTTTAAAGAGCACCGGTGAATTTGACAATGTTAAACCAGTAACTGAAGGATTCCGAGTCGAAGGCTTTTCACGATGTGCAACTGGACAATTCCAATGCGTAAATGGAACATCCCTTCGGGATGGAAGTTATTGCATTCCACGTAATGATAGATGCGATTCTGTTGACGATTGCTCAGACGCTTCTGATGAGGAAGGTTGCGTTCAGGAGGGTTGCCCTGACAACTTCCAATGCACGAGTGGCCAATGCCTTAAACGTCATCTCGTTTGCGATGGTATTTTAAATTGTAATGACGGCAGCGACGAATTAAATTGCAGTAGGTTTTTGTAATTTATTTACATATATTCAGCATTTAGATTGTCTTGTTCTTTTTAGGTGCATGGAAGTGCGGTTTTGACGAATTTGCTTGTGGGGAAGGTCAGAGATGCATTCCGCTCTCATGGAAGTGTGATGGCCGCGCACAATGCCCCGATGCAGTCGACGAGCAAAATTGTCATCCAAGCGAATGCGAGAATAATGACATCCATTGCGTTGAGCAAGATGTGTGTATTCCCGCAAGTTGGAGATGTGATTCTAAGTCCGATTGCATGGGCGACGAAGATGAAAAATTGTGCGGTAAGTTACTCTTATTTCTTCAGATTTTCTTGGTTTGCTTCGATATTGTTATTTTCTGCAATTGGTGCGTCTGGTTTTACATCAGCGGTCTTAGTGATAAAATCAAGTCCCTGAATAGTATCTGCTTTCGGGAGTTCGCTTAATGTTAAAGGATTGAGTTCATGTGTTTGCTGATCGGTCTGGGGCATCTTGAGAATCGTATTTTCAAATATTTTAGTAGCTGGTACTTCCATTTTAGGTGTTGGATTTATATTTGCTTCTTCCATATTCACCAATTTTAAAATGATTCACGTAAAATTTCACAAAGCTGAACTAAAAAAACTTGTTAAACAAAAGCGCAAGTCGACATGTCACGATTGCTTTGATTTCTAGAATGCAATATCGATCAATTCAAATGCGTAATGGGTGGCGGTTGTATCGACATGAAACTCCGTTGTGATGGTGTCGCTCAGTGCGCCGATTTATCCGATGAATGGAATTGTTTAAATAACGATAAGTACCTTAAAATACTTACGAATAATGCTACATGGATGCCTATTTGCGCGGACAATTGGGAAAATAACAATTCCAATGAACTTTGTCAGCGATTAGGATATGTAGGAGCGACAAATACCGAACAAATTGACCTGCCCGAGGATAGTTCAAGCTATTATCGTTTGAAATCATCGCAAAATAGTACTCCTCTTCTTGCTCAATTGGAAAAGTCTGATGTTAAATGTGATAAAGTTTTATCCGTTACTTGCCAGGAGTATAGTAAGTTATCCTTAATACTATGAAACGCGAATCATATAATAAGAAACAATTTTAGCTTGTGGAAGCCATAGTTCTCTGAATGTACAACAAGCGCGTATAATCGGTGGAAGCAATGCAGGTGCATCGCAATGGCCTAGTGTGGCTCTATTATACAACAAGAAACAAAATATCAAATGTACAACAAGTCTTCTCACACCAAAGTGGACGATTGCTAGCCACTCATGTATTGGAGCACATATGAATGCGAATGATTGGACATTGTTTGTTGGCGGAACGCAATTCTTTGCAAACGTTGATAATAGTACAACTCAAATCAGCAATATAAAGGAAATTATACCACATCCACAGGCAAAATATGCTCAATTCGAGTACATCAACGATGCAATTCTTGTTGAACTGGAAACACCTTTGGATGTTGCTGGAAACATTAGTGTTATTTGCCTGCCACACAACCACATTGAGGAGCGCCAACTTTGTGTAACTGCAGGTTGGGGTGTGAGTAAACCCGGAGGTACTTCATCGCATAGTTAGCAAGTTAAATGATAACCTAATGAGTTATTTTGTAGATCCCAATATGCAACAATATCTCCACTATCTGCCAGTGCCAACTATTGAAATGAATGAATGTAATTCAACCAAACATTACAATGGTCATCTAACCAATGACAAAATATGTGCAGGCTACACAGATGCAGAAAAGTCGCCTTGTTATGTAAGTCAAATGAATCAAATCTCTTGAGGAATGTTACTAACAACCTTAATTGAATTTCCAGAATGACGAAGGCGCACCGCTAATGTGTTTCTCAGAAACAACAAATACGTGGGAGTTGCAAGGCATTCTCTCACACCACGGCAATTGTGGTCGATCAAAGCATCCATCAATATACACGTCGATTAATGATAGCATAAGAACGTGGATTGTGAATACGATAGGTAGACTAGATGCCAAAACACCGTAGAAGTAGTAAGAAAATGTAACCAGAAATAGAAGACTACATAGTGCATCACAGAGTGATAAAGCTAATCATATTGCAAGTCAATCAAAAAATTAACAATACGTTGTACTGCATAGAATTAATTGATTAGTTAAAGTACTTATTGTCGATGATATTGACGTAAATTCCATTAAGCGCTTAGGGGCGAGATGATGAATGCATGGAAATACTATTATTTTAGTTAGGAGACCTAACATGCATTGTTGTAAATATTGTATCTATTACATTATTTTATGTTACTTTACGCATGTAATCAAACTTAATCTATTTTAATTAAATAGTCATACCGATTTTAGACGAGGATAGTGTTTAACGAGCCTGTTAATACGGTAATAGTGTATCATATATTTTGGCAATCCAAATCGAATTGAGTTGTATATCAGTTATACCGTCCAATATTCGTAAATGATATAAGTGTACTTAGTTAGTATTAGTAAAATAAGCGACAAACGATAAATGCAAAACATGGAAAGAAACATTAACCGATGTTACCGTTAATTAATGTTTAAACATTTTGATATCATGTAATTGTAGATTCTGTTACACTAAATGCAACTCTGTTGTACGTGATTTATATGACATGTCCAATAAATTTAATAAGTACTTCTATCAGCGACACTTTCTACACCACAATTTAAAAGTTGTTAAACAAATGTATCCTACCTTAAAATTAAAGAGTTTGGATTTCACTAAACCCCACTGGAAAATTTAACTATGCAAAAACAAATTGCGAACAAACTACAACAACCTGTTCCATACTGATAAGAGAATATCTAGAACAATATAACAAGAAAGTCAGTAACTCACGATCTTAGCGCCGCATACTGTAAAAACTGAAAATTATAATAATCAATACAATGCTTCTTAGCTATCACAACATGATCGCGGTGCTGCTTTCATAATCCTAACTCATTGTGATAATATGTTGAATACCTAGGTGGATAACTCATTAGTTTTTGAAGATAAATAGAGACTAAACTATAAATTTTAATATGTTGTATTAATTGGAGAAATATATATTTATAAAAATATTTAGTTTATAGAAGATAGTTATGGACGAGTTATTAATACAAGCAATTAGTGGAAATGATCTAAATTCAATTAAGTACTGTCTCAGGAATGGTGCAAATGTAAATAAGATATGTTCAGGGGGTATTACACCCCTGGGGGCAGCAGCACAAAGTGGTAATTTCCAAATACTTAAACTGCTTGCACTAAATAAGAAGCAGCAAGACACTGACAAGGAAAATTCAGCTCACAAGCCTCTATTTCTAAAACTGGATAAAGAAACAGGACCTGCAAGACCAAGAAAAAATATTGGCTATTTTGTAGTATGCAAAGATTTAGATGACAATGAGTTGGGAGATGGTCCAACTCCAGATGGAATGGATGCTCTAGAGTGGGATATGGAAATCACTGATGAAGGCATTGATGACATGTCTGTTTCACCAGAGATCAACATCTACAAATGGTATGCAAAAATCTTGAATCAAACTTCTTTAGTATTGAAGAGTCCTGAATATGATATGTCCAGACTGGATACACATGGCCAAACTGTCTTGCATTATGCAGTAAGATTTGGCACTAAAGAAATGGTTGATTTCTTATTATCCACTTTCAATGAGATTAATGTAAATCAGAGTGATTCCAGCTGGAACACTCCTCTGCATATTACTTGCATTAAAGGGGATATTGAGCTTATACAATTGTTAATTGGGAAAGGGGCAAACATAAATGCAGCTAATACTAATAGAGAGACACCTTTGCATTTTGCTGCCCAGCATGGTCATCTTGATGTTGTGAAATTACTGATTGAACATGGTGCAAATTTAAATAGCTATGACATGGAGGATCGTTCGCCATTAAGTCTAGCCATTGATAATTTGCATGAAGAAGTCGCCAGTGTTTTAATTGACAAGGGAACCCGTTTAAATCATGAAGAATGCCTTGGATATACTGTGCTCTACAAAGCAGTATGGAATAATTTATTATGGACAAGTTCACAGCTATTAAAAGCTGGCGCAAAAATTGTACATTCTCACTTCCTTTTGCATATTGCAACGCGACACAATAATGTTGACATGGTCAAATTATTGCATGAAAATGGAGCAGTGTTAAATATCAGGGATGAACATGGAAACACTCCATTAATGTCAGCTTGCATAAACAAAAACTTGGATATCGCTGCGTATTATTTACGAAATGGTAATGATAAATGAGGCACATTAGCAATCGATTGTTATTGAAATATTGCTGTATTATAGGTGCTCCAGTAAATACGATGAATCAAATTAATGGAATGACTGCGTTACATTTATGCGTTCAAGGCGTACAAGAACCAAAACAATTCGATTCATTCCTTCAATTGCTATTGACCTACAATGTCGATATGAATGCGAATAGTTATCAAGGAAACGTACTATTTTATTCAATTATTCTCGGTAATTTAGAAGCAGCCCGACTACTTGTTAAATATGGCGTGGACGTTAATCGTCGTGACGAGCACGCATACTTCGACAACTTGAGTTTGGCGAAAAAACAGGGCGATCTCGATTTGGTGCGTTTAATCGTCTACGCAGGATTCGATTTTCGAAACTTGCTTTTTAATCTGAAGACCCTACAGCTTCCAAGCGGCGAGGACCACATCTACGAGTTCCTGCATCACGTGAAAACAAATCCACTAAATTTGCGGGAACTCTGCCGGATCCGTATTCGCAAGCAGCTCAAACAACAGGTCATTGCAAAGATCTATCAATTACCACTGCCTTCAATGATTCTACACTATTTGGCCTTAGAGATACTCTAAACGCAAATTACGAATAACGATTGCTTGTACTCCTGTTGAGTGATTGAACCAACTTTTAAAGATAATGTGATTCCTCGATAAAAGTCTAGTCATTTTTGGAATGTATATGTACCAAGCATTAATGCGTCATTAATTGTTAGTTACAGGGTGTCATTATCAAATATTCATTTAGAATTTCGTAGACATATAATACTCATAGATATATTTGACGAATTAAAAAGGCACGCACACTGAACGTTAACAAGCACATTATATATTAGATAAATGACTCAAATTTAACAATTATATTAATATCATTTGTAATGGTTATTTTCACTTACAAAAGCAATGGTTTATGACTTTAAAAGTACATTTACTTTTATTGCAAGTATATTAGCCATACGCATTATATAAATTGCTTTAATGGAAAGTGAAATTTGTAAGTTAGGAACTTGTAAGCACTACGCAAATAAATATCATATTTAACTTAAGGCTATTTTGTATTATTGATTAGAACCGTGAATCTAAAACTAAATTGATGACCTAACAGAGAAAACCAATTCAAGGCGTAAGGTTGAATCGCTTATTGCATACTTCAATATTATATGCGATGACACATTTTCGTCTTTTATTGATTCACATGTTTGTTAGCATCATTATTCATTACACACCCATCAAAACATGCATGTTCTTTTGTGTATTGTTTGGAACTTAACAAAATAATAATAAATTCTACAAATTGCCTCATGTGTGCCAATGGTTATTAATAAGTTGCATATTAATATAAATTATGTTGCAGAAGCATAAGCATTTTAGTTTAAAATGTGCTAATGTGTATCTACTATATCATATTGGCTTTTCATAGTTATATGTTTGGCCCAATATTTGTTCCATAGTTGTTTGATTTGAGTTTACCATTTGAATTGAGTAAATATGTTTTAAAAAAATAGGTTAATATTTTATATGGAATTTATGTATGTTGGTATAGTTCAAACTAGCAAATCATACAGTTCACATTTCACATTTCTCTAGGTTTTGGGTTTAACTAACTCTTCAAGTAATTGCTTGGTAAATTGCCTTTCTTGTCTATGCATTGCACCATGTTATGGTGATCTTTATGCTTCTGGAGCATGTTTTCAATAATAGTATGGCTCTTTTCAGCAGCCCTGTGCAGCGCATTTTTGCCATCTGCATCCTGCAGGAGTGCATTCGCGCCTTTGGCGAGCAACAATTCCACAACGTCTATCTTTCCTGCAAATTGCCCATAGTGTTTAAGGAGTTAGTCGTATCGTTCGTGTTCGTTATACCTGCCGTGCATGCTCTGTGCAAGGGGGTTGCTTTGCCAGCCCTTGTGACTGCATTAATATCAGCACCTTGACTCAGAAGGTAGCTGCATACGTCCACATGGCCACTGCGCGCCGCATAATGCAAAGCCGTGTATCCGCTCTTATCACAGCAATTAACGTCGGCACCCTTTGCAACCAATTTGTAAAGGCGTTCAAGCTCGCCGTCCTGTGCTGCTGACCAAATACCTCGTTCAAACTCCAACTCATCAAGGCTTTGATGCGCGCCAGACGTGGTTATTTGACAACAGTGATGCGATTGACTGTGTTGATTGTGATGACAATTTGACATGTTTGATTTCTGGGTGCAATGTGTGTGCATTTAAAGATCGCGCTGGAGCGTCCAGACGATTTCGGCCTCGCCTGTTGTGGCAATCACTTTGTAGCCGAGCTCGCTCAACGCATTGATCACATCGATGGGCGCAGCCTTCAGCAGGACACCGTTAATCACTTCCTTACGATAATTATCAAAACGCTTTGACAGCGCGTTCGCTTCGACTTCACTCAGGCCGAAAATCGCACTATCAGATGCGTGCAACGATGCCTTGACGGCGATGTACGCGTGCATACCGGACGACATAAGTATCGTGGCTGGTATTTCCATAATATGTATCTAAGTCTATGTATCACAAAATCATATAGCACATTGACGCACGGAAATAAACTGCGTGGGGAAACTGTACGAGGAGTGTACAGATTTCTCGAACTAGTGGTGCAGCTCTTCGGTGCTCGCTTTCAAATGCTCGCAATCGACAGGCTCGGGTTCCGAAAACTCTTTGCGCATCGTCCACATGTATTCGTTGTAATCCTGTTTGACACTCGTTGAGGACGAGGCCACTACTTTATAGCCGAGCACTTCAAGCGCAGTGAGGATCACGCACGGGTGTTGCATGTACACAATCGTGGATTCGTCGCAATAGCCACCGCACGCGAATCTATCTCGAAGTTGTTGGATGTCTTTGGGTTTCAAACCCGAAACGAGTACGCGCCAAGGATAGCGCTCGCTGTGGCCGTACGAAGCCAAATTGCCCCGCACAAGTATGTAGGGCATTGGTCGAGATTTGCCGCTTATCAGTTCAAAACACTAATCCCAACCACCGTATTTATATTGATAAGATATTCTGCTAGTGAGCACAATTGTTATGTTTACATTCCCGTACTGTTTGAATGTTTGTGACAGGCTCTTATAATCGATATTTGCGTGCGCGCTTCACACCCAGATGATTATCAGCTAAACGACGCATGCACTTTTTGTAAGGGTTCTTCGTGAAAACAGAAGGTGGAATTCATATACACCTGTTCGATTTGCAACAGTTTGACAACTTGCTTCATTAAACACCCACATTGTATCATGGATGACTCAACAATCGTTACATTTTGTGTTCACTTCGCCTATTCTACGCCACCTATGCAGTGTGAATTTATTTCTATATCAAACATACGACATGATATGCAACCTTCTATAAGAGTTTTAAATTGACCATAAAATACGTTCCAATTTTCAAATTAAATGAATTTTAGAGAGTGTTATTACAAGATAAACTGCATCATTATTACGTTTCCCTGATTAAACTATGAATTGAAATTGATGCTTTCACTTTAGCTGCCTTCATTAATGATGATGATTTTCAGATTCACTTAAACAATAAATAAATTATGTAAATTATAACAATTGCAAATTGCGTGTAATAATTTTAAAGGACGTATAAAACCAGATTCCCTCTTCGTGATTTTGTCATTCGTTAGTGCAGTTTGTAAACGAAAATGTCGCAAACATTTGTGTTCTTCATTTGTTTATCAAGCTTCAGTTTAACGAATGCCTTCTTCTTCAATCTCAAAGGCACAACAACTGAAGCACCTACGACTAAACAAATTCATATTCACCACCACTACAGATGGATCTCCTTTTTGCCCAAGGAAACGACAACCACCGAAACGCCTTGGAGTTGGGCAACTACTGAAGAACCTAGTTCTTGGCATGTAAAACCCGTTAAGGAAGAAACGGATGAAGAAGCACAGGAAGAGCACTATCCTATGTGGCAAAAACCTAGTAAACCTTATGATTACTGGTGGTCCCGAAGTGGAGTGGAACTACCCCCAAAATGGACTAACGTGGAATTTAATTTCACAAAACCACCAATTGAAAAATTCGATAACAAAGAAAATGAAGTAGCACAAATAACTACCACCGAGGTATGTAGTTAGCTTTTTTAAAAAAATTTGAGAATCTTCAAAATTGATCATTTTAGCTTCCAAAAAACGCGTATAAATTTTTATACAAAGTAAACAGTCCTGGAACGCAAGATTATAAAATGCACCAAGAGGAAAGTAACGGTGATTCAATCAAAGGACATTATTCCTTTATTGAGTCGGATGGAACCACGAGAGTAGTTCATTATACTGCTGGAAAGAATGGTTTCAATGCCGATGTCAAAAATTATAACATGACACGTAAATTTGAGCGGAAAACTCTCACGAAAGAAAATAATAAAGTGGCAATGAAACTAAATAACAAAGGATTAAAGAGGCAGAACGCCTCAATTAAGCGTTATCTCGAATAATATCAATCAAAATGAATCGTAACGATTAATTAGCCTTCATTTTATGTAAATTTATGGACTTGTTATTGCTATAACAAGAGCAATCTTTCACCAGTGCGCCAAACGAGAGTACGACCATGTTATCAAATCATTCAGCTCTGAAGTACATGCAAGAACTCTTGGTTAATTATGAAGAAATTTGGAGAGAGCTATAAAAGCTTACAGCGGTAATTTTATGGACGACTAATAAAAATTAGAATTTCTTCTCTACTTTTACGACGCCGATATACGAGTAGCCATTTGTCAATGGCTTTTATAAATAATTAATTGGTTTGATTAATCAGCTCTGCCTATCTGCTACTGCACAGAAATTTTGATTTGCAAAAATTGTTATGTTGAATCGTTATTAGTCAATAAAGTTTACGTAATCTTTACGAGTATTATTTTTTAATATCTTTTCATAAACTTTATATTAACTCTAACCGTATAAAGATGTACAAAATGGAAGAAATGATTTAGCAAAAATGAGCGAATGTTAAATCACTAAAAAAAACTTAGTGATGGTAGACTGGAGCAGCAACGACGACTTTCTTAACTTCCTGCGGATGTGCAGCGTGTCCAGAATAAGTGACTTCGGCATTGAAACCATTATGGTGGTCAGCTGAATAGTGGACGTTGCGAATGGTGCCGTCAGGTTGGACCAGGGAGTATTCACCCTTAACTACATCACCGTCACGGACTTCAGATTGCGATTTGTGATCACCGGTATGGTGGTCTTCAACGCCGTATTTGAATTCGTATTTTGGATGGTGGTCAGCGTAGACTTCTTCGTGGTGAACTGGCACTGCATGATGGACAGCGACTGGGGCGACATGAGCAACCTGAACGGGGGCGGCATGAGCGTAATGAATTGGGGCAGCATGAGCAATTGCAATTGGTGCTGCATGGTGCACATCGTGATGTTGTACTGAAGTGTAAGAAGTGGCATGTTCCACAGGGATGGCGAATGCACAAGCCACAAGGGCGGAAAGAACGGCGATCTGAAGATTTAATTATGTTATAACCACAATATTGTTAGTGCTGTTGTATTAAAAACTAAAATTACCTTAGCGAACATTTTTGGTGTGTGCACTGATTGAATATTGAATGCGTTCTGTGGTTTTTAGTGCACTACTCGGCTTTTATAGTCCGTCAATTCTTATTTGCGTTTAGCAACATGAGCCTTATGATTTAATAACGCCCAACCAATAGAAATTTGTACATTTCAAGTGTAGTAATCCTTTGCCTGATTTGTTCGAGATCAAGTTTTGTGAGCCAAGTTTAAACGCGCTATCATAAACGGATGTCAAAAAGTTGTTGGAAATTTCTTAAAGCATGTACCAATATCGAATTGCAAATTAACCTGTTTCGTGCTTTGTTTCAAATTATATCAATACGTATAAAGTTTTAAAAATACGTTCGATTAATCAAATTTGAGATGACATATAGTCGTGTTGGTATCAATTATCCCTAACAGATTTCTTAATAAGTATTTGGTATTCGCGTGTATTAATAAATTGTGAAATTTTCAACATAAATTCTTCAAGTGGATTAAATCTGATAATTACGTTTTTGAGCAATTATAAACTTAATTTAGCAATTTCCTTGCTTGACTCCTTTCTCGGCAATATTCCTTACAATTAATTAACAAAATAATTGGCTGAGATGGAGCATTAAAAATGTATTCTGCAATTTTATGCAACAGTCAATTAATTAAAAATGATGAACGAAGTTAAATTGGCGAATTCGCAAAAAAGAAATGTAGGTAAACATTTAATTAATTAATGTAAATTTCACTCATCACGGACGCACGTATAACCAGCCAATTTATTGCTATTGTTAGTAATTTATGGTTTAGAAATCCTATGTTGGACTTAAATGGTCAAACATTATTATATATTAATCAAATTGGATGAACTTTAAACGTGGAAAATATTGTCGTGCACTAAATAAACGAGCTCGAATTAATCTGCTTTGTTGAATAAGAATAATCACAGTCGAGATTATTCAACGCCAAAGCTATCTATCTATAAAATAAAAATTATGAAATGAAAAGCAGCAAATGCAAGTTACATAATGTCATGCAATGCGCATGATACACATCTAACGATCTCCTCGTGGTGTGCTTCGTAAATTAAGAATTGATCTGATTGCTTCCTGTTCTTGCGCTCGTTACAAGTCAATAGCAAGAGGCTTGTAGTACGATTGCTAAACTTGGCAGCGAATTTTGGGAGTGTCCCCACTGACTTTATTTCTACTTGTGCTTCGCATACATCACTATAAAAACGCCGTAATTTCTCCGGAATCGTCAGTCCAGCAAATCGGTTCAATCGACTCTCAAAAACCACCAACGCAAACCAAAATGCACAAGGTAAAATATATTCATTAAAATTGCAAAATCAATTTAAAAAAATGTTGATTTTTGAATAGCTCATCGCTCTTTCCGCCCTTGTGGCTTGCGCTTTTGCCATCCCAGTGGAACATGCGACTTCATACACTTCAGTACAACATCATGATGTGCACCATGCCCCTATTGCAGTTGCTCATGCTGCCCCAATTCATTACTCCGCCCCAGTCGAAGTAGCCCATGTCGCTCCAGTTGCAGTCCATGCCCCAGTGCACCATGAAGAAGTATACCCTGACCATCACCCAAAATATGAATTCAAATACGGCGTTCAAGACCATCACACCGGTGATCACAAATCGCAATCTGAGGTCCGCGATGGTGACGTAGTCAAGGGTGAATACTCTGTCGTCCAACCCGACGGTACCATTCGTAATGTCCACTACTCAGCCGACCACCACAACGGCTTCAACGCCGAAGTCACTTACTCTGGACATGCTGCCCACCCACAAGAAATCAAGAAAGTCGTTGTCGCTGCCCCAGTTTACCATCACTAAGTGATGAATCGTATAGGGGGATTCGTACCCAAAGGCTACTCGACTCATCTTTATACTCATGCTGCATTTTGTTTGGATTGAATCTAATGCTTGATACTCGATACTCATTTATCTAATTGTTTTGTTAAGGTAATTTGTGAGATTATGTTTTATATGTAAATAGAAAAATAAAAAATAATGAATTTACTTCTCGTTAGTAATTTATTGCAACCCATTAAAAATGTCAATAAAATCAAAATATTATTTTTAAATTGAGCAAGCGATATACGATTCGAAATACAGAATAAAAGATTACGCAAGAAAAATATATGCTTTAGGCTTTACGCAAGATTTTTATAATTTTCCGTTGAGAAACAAACATCTCTACCCAGAGCGGCTATTAATCTAATTTTTTCGTATTAAATGAATTCAAAACCTAAAATAATCATATGGTAAAGATAGCGAAATAGCAAGCACGGCAGTTTCAAATTCTAGGAATGACAAAAAATTATAAAAAGTAAAAGTACGTTCATTTATGTGCCAATTATTCGCTGTTCGGGTGAGTAAATCATGCAAACGCACATATTAATCAATTATTAGCACGTCGAGCACCTTGGAGTACGTGAAATATTCAACTCTTAAAATTACCCAACTTTCTGGGTACTGATCTTGAAGTGTCAATCAGTAGATATTTGCTTATCATGCAAGCCTCGTTAATTATATATATATTTATTCATTATGGGGTTAAGCCTACTGAATGAATAATTCTAACAACAAGTATGAACCCAACTGCATAATGAATAATGACAGTTCAAAATTGTCGTCGTCTTTTACGCTTTAAATCAATTCAAATACGATTAATCAATGAGAGCATTACGCTTAGACCACAGCACGCTATGAAAGAATAAGTAAGAGTGGACCTACTATGAGTTACGTTATTAGCGTAATCGCCTGCCATAGCGAGCAAAAAAATCGTCAAGACGCTTGTTTACTTTCGAAAAAAATATCGGGCAACAATATTGGGTGTTGGCCACATGCACAATCCGCATACAAAGTGTTGTAGCAGCGAAGTGAATATTTCATAATTACGATTTCAAAAATATGTACATTCACATGAATTTTGCGCCTGCTTTTTATGGATGAGCTATTAGCTAACTTTCGAACGTAAAAGCAATTTCTAACTGTGCCATTTTTATTTACATTATCGAGACAAATTGTCCACGCATATTAATACGTATTGCTTCATATTTGGAATTCGAATATTAATTTGGAACACCTTCTGAGACATTGCGTTCGCTATACGAAATGGGACAAATTAAACGTCTCTAATTCATTCAATCTTTTCGCATAGCAAGCAAGCACGAAGACAAGAAGTGAACCTAATGGGCGCGCGCACGACTAACCAGTTTGCTGAATGCACTGTCATATGGCCTCTTTGTAATGAAAACAAAAGTGAGCCAAGCGAGGCTGGCAAAACCATACAGATCAAATCGGAGCGATATATGAGATAATAGTTGCCCACTTTTTTCTCAGAGCAAAATGCGTGTTACACTTTTTCGTTCAGCAGCGCTCACCTCACACATTTCTCGTTTCACGTATGCGGCTTCTGACAACCATACTCGAATTGCCTTGATTGGGGGTTCGTGGTGAATTGTACAAAGACTTCGTATAAATACCACACAACCGCCACCCAAAAGTCAGTACCAACAACGGTTCCAAGCAATCAACACACAATCAGCTAAAATCAAAATGTTCAGCAAAGTAATACGTGTTTCAATGTGCCCTAAAAGTGATATTAAATAATTTGGTACTTTATAGATCTTATCGATCGCTGCCCTTGTGGCTGTAGCCCAAGCTGGAGTCTTTGAACTTCCCGGACATGGTCATGCCGCGCAATCTTACTCATCAGTGAGCCATCATGCTGCCCCAGCTCATTATGCTGCTGCCCCAGCTCACTATGCTGCCGCCCCAGTTGCCTACCACCATGCCCCAGTGATTGCCCATGCTGCTCCAGTTATCGCTCATGCCGCCCCAGTATTGAAAGCTGTTCACCAAGAAGTCTACCCAGACGTAAGTCATTTTTGTTAAGTATTTGACTTAAATTAATTATCTAATTCTGCCATTTAAAGGCACATCCGCATTATGCTTTCCAATACGGCGTACAAGACGGACACACCGGTGACCACAAGAGCCAACACGAAGAACGCGATGGCGATGTTGTCAAGGGTGAATACACCTTGGTCCAACCCGACGGTATCACCCGTACCGTCCACTACACCGCCGACCACCATAACGGTTTCAACGCTGAAGTTTCCTACTCCGGCCATGCCGCTCACCCACAAGCCGTCCACAAAACCGTCATCGCTAAAGCTATCGTACCAGCTGCCCCCGCCTATTACCATCACTAAACGCTCAACGTTTTAGCCTAGCTAAAGATGCCTATCCATTCCTCAACTTCTTTTTATACTGTATGACTATGCCTTCTCAACGTATCTATCACTGTTTATTTATATATATTTATACCTAAGTATTTTTGTATTGTTGAATATGAAAAGAGGAAGAGAGAGAAATATAGTTATATTTTATTAGCAATATGATGAGTATAATTTCAATGAAGATATGTGGATAATTAGAAAAACATTATTGCATTACAAGTAGCAATTGAAACATAGAGTAAAAAGGTTCAAAATTAAATATCAGTCAAGCGAATAAAAATAACAGTTTCTTTAAAAATATACACATATTTATATATTTGGATTATTACTAAGAAATAATAATACGCTCGTGCAAGTGTATTGCACTAGCGAGTAAGAGACTTTAATTTGCTTCGGGCGTATTGACCTAGTTGGAAAGTATAAAATCTAGTGCAGAAATGTGAACTTCGAGTAAGAAACGCAAATTGTTGCATCAGCCAACTTTATCAAAGGAATATTCCTTATCATCTTCAATTCTCTATTTAAAAAAATTGATTAAAGAATATTTATTTCTCATAACTATGAAAGTATTTCATACTTGGTGTATGCTAGTTAATATACTCATCTATAAGTCCTACTCAGTATTAACAAATTGATTTGAGTTGACCATTCGACAGCAACGTGTTATTTAGCAACTTTAAATTTTTTGAGATTTGTTTAATTTTTGTCACCGATTTTCCACAATCGTTCACATACGCTATGGGCAATTGAGACTTCCACCACTGTCTAGATACATGATGCAAGACATCCATCGGTCAAGAGAATGCCTTTTTGGCGAGTATATAAGGTGGTTGTCTGATACCGAAAAGGCATACACATCTACCAACAACATCAACCAAGCTGCCAAGCAATCATCAAGAAGAAATATTCTGATATTTCAAATACTTCAAGAACTATCAAAGCCAGTACATCAAGATGTTCAAAATCGTAAGCCCTTTAAAATAATTACAATTCAATAATTACTGGTTCTTCTGTTAATAAAAATTAATCAATATAGATTGCCCTTGCCGTTGTTTTTGTTGCCATCTTCAATCATGCCCATGCTGGTCTGGCCGAATCTTATGCAAACGTGAATTTGGAAGCAACAAAAACATTGCTCCTTAGTGGTGGCGAAGGCGGTAAACTAATTTCCGTTCTTGCAAAAGAAGAGCCCAAACTCGACTACTACGTAAGTTTTTTAATTATGAAGCAATTCTTACTTCTTATGAAACAAATCCGGTTAATTAATTCGTGTATCTAATAAACAGGCGTATCCTAAATATGGATTTAAATATGGCGTTGAAGACCCAAAGACCGGAGACAAAAAAGAACAACGAGAGGAACGGGATGGGGATGTCGTCAAGGGAGAGTACTCCTTGGTCGAACCAGACGGCACTATTCGCATCGTCAAATACAAAGCCGACAAAATCAATGGTTTCAATGCGGAAGTCATCCGTTCAGGCCATGCCCTTCATCCGCAAATTGTTCAAAAAGTTATCGAAGTTCCCGTTCCTATCAAGACCTATTCGATAGGCATCGGTAGTGGCGCTAGCAAATACGGCCGTTATTAAAGTATTTCCTTATTCATCGTGCCATTGATCTGAATGATTTGACGACTGATTTTTCACGAATGCTTGTTTCATCATTTTTCATCCAACGCTTTTTTGTTTATGAATGCAATACATTAATCACCTACTATTGAAAAATAAATGACTTAATTAAATGACTTTGCTTTTTGATTATTCTCAACAGAATTATTATTTTAATTTTAATTTTATACAAAATTTTGAAAAACTCAAGTCCAAGCTAGGCAACTTCATAAACACACAATAGATGTTTGCCTATAAACAAACATGAAAGTTGTTAAAATCTTACTCAGAAATTCCAATTTACTAAATTCTTCTACCAACTAGCGTGCACACTTAAAAATTAGAAACCATCAACTTCTTTATATTCATGATTTCTTCTAAATTCATGACAAAAATTGTTCAACAACCAAAAAATACAATTGAGCCAGGATAAAAATCGTTCAAAATCCACAGCAGACAATACCCATAATAAATTGTTGCTTTGGTATGTTTGATACTAATATGATTAATCTGCATAAAAGATACAAGAAGCGATAAAATAACAAACAGGCAAAAATTTCTAATTGTATCGTGTAAACTTTTAGCCAAAATGTCGAGCGCTCAACCACGCATGATTAATAATGCTTTTTATGCCAAACATATTAATTTTTTTGCCAATACGCTCATTCAATACATCTTTTTTCATACATTTTCTCTTGCCGTTCCGACGCCAAACAACATTATTGCAGCCGTACAGCCGGTGGGTGCACGCTGCTGCTTTCAACTTGTCTCTCAATATTCATGTAATTTTAATGCACAAATTATTAGATTCCGTAGCAGTTATTAATTATAAGTGCTTCTAACCAGGAAGCTAACAACATCAAATAGCACTACTTGTCAACTTTAACTTTTTGATGCCATAGAATTTCTACCATTCCTATTAAACGCAAATGTAAAACCAGAAATACGCAAAGAACGTTCGCGAATTCAACGATAAATTATAAATTATTTACGTATTTTATGACTATATTAAGCGGCCTAATGTTATATAAAATCGTTGTTAGCAAACTTATATCTTATTAATTTCGTTGGTTCAAACAATAAATATAATCGATCGTGTCGATACACACTAATCGTTTGCTGACACACCATCTGGACGAAGGAGTCGCCAAATAATTATAATTTAATAATGCTTGATGGTGTTGTTGATTATGGTACCGACCTACCTCTCTAGTTTCAATGACTTCGAGGTACGCAAATGAAGAAATTATATAAGATTATTTTTACGATGCCAGGCGCTGTTTGCACTTCTCGTCGCGGCACTTTACGTATTGAAAAATACGTATAATTCCAACATGAATTGATTTTCGCCTATGGCCAGCTGACTCAAGTGTTTCAAATATTAAATTATGATCCAAATACTTGAGACGAAAGTGCTCTAGGTTGTTTTATCTCTTTCAGTCAGCAAACTGTTAAAATGCACATAAACTATACGCAGTGTTGGATTTTGTAATTCAGCGTTTGAAAGAATAATGCACGCATAAAAATTATAACGCAATTAATTAATGTTATAATAATTTCAGCCGATCATTAATTAGTCATATATTATAACTCATAATTTAAAATTATAGCCTATCACTTATCAAATATACATTTTAATTGTGCTCCATGTCAAGAATGTCAACTTGGGCAATTATTCTTCTCAAATTTAATACGTTTGAAAAGTTTACTGTTTATTAATTCGATGATTAATATTTCCAACTTCTTTTGTTATAATCTTCGTTAATGAAGAAATAATATTCAAAATAAAATTTGGCGTCTCACTTGAGTTTGTTAAACAAACTGAGTCATAATTTAAAATTATAAGCAATCAATTGTGGGCAAGCAATTTAATCTTACTACATGTCAAGTTGCCACACTTGTGTCTTGTACTCTTATTATTGACTAAACGCACAATGCGTACATTATCATAAACTATTTCGTCATCCATTAATTCATTTGATGAAATAATTGATTCTACCAACGAAATTCTTTCTCCATGAATTTAGGATATTCTTATTCAGTTCACAAAACACTTTTCGTTTCGTTTGATTAAGTGTAAGAATATTTGAAAATGAATCATTCTACCAAGCTGTGAAGAATTCAAATAAATAATAAATAGTTTAGATCACGAAGGCGTGCACGCTAAATGTGTGGTAATCGTTGCGTACGTCGTTCGCAATCCTTTTTATTAATTAATTGACAGTCAAAGTAATAATCAACGAAATTATACGACACGCACGCACATGAATCTAAATCATAACAAGACACAGCTGTAATTAATAGCAACAATAAAGCGCCATTCCCAGAAAATAATTCGCATACTTTTTGACGACATGTGTTGTTTTCATTGTGCCTTTCATGCATACCGATCATTCATCAATACGTCTCAGACAAGTCACGATTTCACAGCGAGTAAGACGTTCAAATATTAGGCGCAAAAAAATATGATCAAAAAGCAATAAAATCGTAGACAAAACGCAATTAGTTATTCGTTCACTTTTTACATAATGCGACACCAAAAACTTAATGCGAAATTCGGTAGCGCTCGAAAAATTGCTTAAGATCTTGCAATTTTGCAAAAAAAAACCAATTTTTTATAATATAATAAAATCTCAGTTAAAAATATTATTGGTTGGACTAAAATAAATAAACTAGAAATGTTTAAGTTCACTTGTTAGTTGCTCTATATAAAAATCAGATGCATTTTGTTTATAAACGTAAAATTCATAAAATCGAGCAAAGGCGTTCGTTCAAACATTCCAAAAGCAATTTGAAATTGCGTAATTAAGTAGTTTAATTTATTATCTCAGCGACAGGCCTGGCAGAGTGCAAACTTGAACGCAAACCGATATTTTTTCGTTCATTTTACTCGCCTGATTACTTCGCGTTTACTTTGTTTTTTCTGCATCCGAGAGCAAAGTTAATAACCTGCCTGCCAACTGGCTTAATAGAAAACTAATAAGGCGCCGAATGAATTTTAATAGTGCATTCCGTTTGCTGGATTCAATACATAGTCCAAAACGCGTAATATGTTTACGCTAAAATTCTCAATAAATTAGTTAATTAGCCACCATTTCCTTTTCAATCATTTGATAGAGTGTCTATCAGATTTGATTGATTTTCACACGTGCTGTTTGAATATTCGATGAAATTTTCGAATGTGTTACAATATATTAATCATTACGACGCTATCAATAAATATGTATTTTATTTCGCGCATAATCGAATTGACTTTATAAGTAATTTAATTATCCATTTCGTTGGGCCAACGCACATTATCGACGTTGCATTCATAAGCATAATAAAACATAACTTACGTAGGAATTATTGAAAAGTAAATTTACATGTGTTATTTGTAGAAGAACAATGTCCAAAATGGTTGCAAAACTAATACGAATGACTATTAGATAATTCTAGAAGAGATAGAATCGATTTTAATAGGATTAACATTATGATGTTTTGTCAACGCGCAGAATGCGACATTTTATTCAAATAATAATCGCACATTTGTTATACTTTCGTTAATACGTTATTATCTGTTGTAAATGCTAGAAGTGATGCCATAAGGCATAAAGTTTAATAATTCAATTAATTTTTAAAATAATAGTTTAGAATTTGGGTCATAATATTTTTTCCAATTTAGTTGGTTATTTTGTAATTGCCATCGAGCTGCCACTGAATTTGATTCAAAGTAAATAAATGATCCGTTAGGTGATATGCAAATTAAATTGATATGTTTCAATCAATGTTTTACTTAAAACTTCAAATTAAATAACAGGTGTAAATGAGTTATGATTATCCACATAAATGTAGAAATAAATAAATCACGATTTTGTAAATTCAATCTGTATACAAAGCGATTGCATGTATATTTCCTACTTGATTAATGGCTTCAGTTTACCTACGCCTTACTCAATCCATTGAACATCATACAAACAATTTGAAACTATCTTACGTAAACGATATTATGATGTTTTCAATTTCACTACAATTATTGCTTTTTCATTTGTTCCGTGCTGAGATAAACCATCATTTCATATTGATTTTACGATCGGTGTCGATAAAGACTGACAGCATTTAAATGAATAGAACGCATTATAACAGTAGAAGAATCATTCACATTTAGAACTTAATACAATTGACAACGCGTACAAAGTGTTAAAGATTTTATACTTGATGGGCAGCTTAAACTCGTTCGGACTTAGCTGATCGTAATCGCGTTAATCAATTTAAGAGATTTAGCTGAGTACATATTTTTTTAATTAAACACTCTTATTAAAGTGTTATTTCATTATATTGATTTATTATTATATAACATAATTATTTTCTTCGTTCGAATGGATTTTCAAACAAATTGCGCAATTAGAGCATATTTGACTGAAATGGCAATTTTCTCGTGATTTATCTGAAGGCGAATTGAATTAAAAGCGCATTTATGTTCGGGCAGTTATTTAAATGATTACAGCTGCTGCACCGCACGTCGACATATTTTAATAAGTTTTTATTGAAAACAAACGTGCAATTCGCATCGATCTAGTTCACGCGAAACGACGCCCGGCTTTTCGAACAAGGAAAAGCAGCGCGCAAAAACACGTTCGACAACAATCAATGCACTTTATTGATCGAATTGAATGAAGTGCAATTGCGCTTAATGTGCACCGCCTCAAATTCTCGATTCGCGCAAATTCGCTAAACGTGCGCATGGCGCGCCAATCAACAAGCAATTTGCAATAAATAACAAATTTATGCCGTGTCGCGCATTCGAACAGCGCGATTGCTAAATGTTGTCAAATGAGTTAATTAAGACTGTATAACTCGCGCGACATAACGCAACACCACCGGAAGCGGTCATCTATAATATTAGCTGATGAAACCACTGCTTGTAATCCGTGATGAATGTTTGCTATTTGAAAAATTATTACAATATTTACCAAATGTCACTGATTTGATGAATGCGATTGATGAGCTCGACTTGGCTGGGTCAAGATTAAAGTAATGAGCAAGGTTGTAATGAATGCATTTAGTTACAGAAGCGAAGACGTTACGCATCGATGAGCATGTTCATGCACTTGTACTAGCGCTAGCTTTAGTATGAAAGGCAATCATGCATTGCGACTTTGGTCAATGAAACTTTCGTCTTAGTTTGCTACCTGCAAATTATGCAATGCGTTTGCAGGTTGCATATGCACTTTTACACTCATTAGAATTCCTAGCTAAGATTTGTATTAATTTTCAATAATTTGTGAATCATTTACTGATAATTACGAGTTAAACTTTCTTTGACATTGCGCTCGTAATTAGAGCAATTTGGTAATTGGAGTAATTTTTTAACACAAGTATTTTCAACTTATGTAATTCAAATATGCTTTGGCGGTGAATTTTTCTAGAATTTTAATTGGATTGTCATAAAACTATTTTTTTTTCAAAACTAGTCTAAAATGTCTCTGTATTTTAATTGGATTTGCGTGTTGCATTGATACAAATTGACGATTACTAATTTGTATACAACGGATGCAAACTATAAAATTTCGTTGCAGTAGATTTTTGTGAGAATATGTAAACTTGTTGTGTAATATTGATGATGCTAAATTACTATATAAAATTAATCTAAATTTTTCATATTATAGTTATGTGTAAGCAGAAAATAAGTTCAAATCGATTTCATGTGATTTATGAGTGTAATTATGTTATGGTAATAATTAAACTTGAGACGATAAAGCAATAAAAATAATCGTTATATAATGAGCAAAGAAAAGTTTTGCTAAACGCAAAGGAAACGCACGATCTTGTTCGCATTGGTAAAATAAGAATTTATTACATGGAATTGTAATAAAAAACTAATACTTTTAAGGCGCAAGTTTCACGAGAAAAATGTCTTACAAACAGCGCAAAATTGCAGCATTTACGAGATAAACGTTAAAAATATTTGGGAAAAAGTAGTAATTATTCGATAAGCAATTAATAAGCATGTATCGCTTGAATTTAATGTGTATATGTCACCTTTCTCTATGAAGTCAAACGCAAAAAAGCAATATCATTATCTAGCAAGTCCCTCAAACTCTTGTAAACTCGCTCGACGAATGCCCGACCAAAGGAATAGTGGTCATCGCTAACGCACCTAACAAAACGCCAATTTGCAATCAGTGAAAGCCAAGAACGCGCTGTCCTAATGCAGTGGACACCAGCAATTCGAACTGGACCATTTGTCCGGTATATAAAGCACTTGTACTTCTTTTTCATGCTGCAGACTCGTTCGATTCGTCGTCGCGAGCGACATTCGAAAAAGCGCGCACACCTCTCAAAGCCGTAGAAAAAACATGAAGTTCCTGGTATGTAGATAATACAACTTTCGAGTGCACCGTGATGTATAATCATTTCTTATTTCAGCTGGTGCTCGCACTTGCTTCGTATGCGATTGCATTGGAGGACCCCGATTTGATTCGCCATTGCGGGGATGCTAAAGCATTGGCCCTGGGACTAGCGCCGTCAAGCAGTGGATATCACAGTCATCATACACACTACGAGCAGGCACCCGTGTATGCGCCAATTATTCACAAAGCGCCCGCTGTACCCATCTATCATGCACCTATCGTACCAGCCGCCCCCGTGTTTCATTCAGCTCCAATCCTCAAAGCGCATCCGCAAAACTACGCTGTAACTCAAGGATTGAGTGGATTTGGAAACATTCATAAAGTGTCAACCGTTCACGTCGCAGCTCCCGTAATTGCACCCAAAGTAACATACGCTGCAGCCCCTGCACCCATTCTCCAACATGGCTATTCTTACCCAGCCCCAGCGCAACAACTAGCTCTACCCATTAAAGTTAAACAACCAGACAACGGATATCTGCCTTCATTACCAGGCACCTACAAGTCATACTCTTCGTCATCTGCTGCAAATTCCTATGCTCACATCTCTGCTCCGGTTGCCAAAGTGCAGTACAAAGTCGCTGAACCAGTTATCAAATATACCGCAAGTCCAGTTATTAAAATTGAGCAACCGTCTATTAAATATGCTGCTCCAATTAAGTACGCGCCAGTTCAAACAATCAAATATGAGGCACCAGCGCCAGTAATCAAATACGAAGCGCCCGTTATCAAACACGTCTATTCGCAACCCACGGACAGTCATCATAGTCATAGTTATCAAGAATATGCTTCACATGTAACGCATGAACAACCCAAAATTATTGCACCTGTTGTTCATGCAGCTCCAGTGGTACATTCTGCACCTATTGTCC
Source organism: Anaulacaspis nigra (assembly GCA_030264675.1). Classification (NCBI taxonomy): domain Eukaryota; kingdom Metazoa; phylum Arthropoda; class Insecta; order Coleoptera; family Staphylinidae; genus Anaulacaspis; species Anaulacaspis nigra. Next base: position 100,892 of record JARJDV010002809.1, read on the forward strand.
ATGCTGCTCCAGTGGTGCATTCAGCCCCCGTTATTCATGCAGCTCCAGTAGTGCATTCTGCACCTATTCTACATGCAGCTCCAGTTCATCATGTCCAACAAATTCATCATGCACCAATTAAGGTGGCTGTTCACAGTGGACATGGGCATGAACACCATTATGAGCACGGCGAAGAGCAAAGCAAATATTATGTATGTAATTATTTTTCTTCAAATTCAATTCAATTTAATTCAACTGTTAAACAATTATTATTATTATTACAGGACGCTCATCCTCGTTACGCATTTGAATATAGTGTACACGACGAGCACACCGGAGATATCAAAGAACAGAAGGAACAACGTGATGGGGATAACGTTAAGGGTTCTTACTCATTGGTTGAACCTGATGGCAATGTACGTACCGTACATTATCAAGCTGATTGGAAGACGGGTTTCCACGCGCAAGTGACAAACTCCAAGAAACATTGAATCTCGAACGAACATTGAATCTCTTATTTTGATATCAATCATATAATTTAAAGGTAGATGTAAGTTGTAAGTGAAGGCGCACCCGGATGTTACCATCATTATCTTTTACTTCAATTCATTATTATTATTATTTAAATATATTTAATATATTTTTCTATGTACTAGTCTAATTGATAACGAGCGATCCATTTCCGTTAAAACACATGTATTTGTACGTTGTAAGCGTTAAGTATGTTAATAAAACGATTTTCAAAATGAATGTACTCACTAAAAACAACAGCAACTCTATGATGCAATCCCAAAAATATATAATTTAACAAACAACTAATACATCAATTATGACGGTGTTAAATATATTTTAAATTTGGAGTTACACGGAGGCAAATGAGGTAATCAAGCGCTTTGGGGAAGTATAATCAGTAGGCAATTTGAATATGCGTATTTTGGTTTTTATTTCATTCGATTTATGTGCGTAGTCAATCGTTGAATAACGTATTATTGATAACTGTTGCGGAAAAAACAAGACACATAACTATTACGGATTCGATTGATCTATATAAGTGAAAGTTGCTGATATGTGCGCGGTAGTCTTGTTCTTGCATCCGATACGTGAAGCATATATATCTACGTAATAGATGATAGAAAGTGATCTAGTTATAGATATCAGACATACAAAATGTGTAGAAGAAATGCTTAGTGTTGTATCAATATCTTAAATATAAATACTTTGTCAAAAAGTATAATAGATAAACTTTTACCTTCTATTTGGAATACAAAATTTAAGAAAGTAACAAATATCACAGCCCCTATTGTTCAACTACCCCTCATTAAAAATTAATAGATTTACAACAATGAGTGTACAAAACGTTTATCCATAAACCCTCTCACATAATGGTTGCTTGCTAGAAAATTCACATTCTGGGCATTCATAATTCAGATCAGCAGTTTGATTTCCTTTTAAACAAGAATAACAAAATACATGTAAACAACCCATATGACAAGGTACAATAGGCGTTTCTCCACAGTAACTACATAAGGTATCTTTAGTAATAATATGTTTAACATTAGTCAGATCTATTTCTGGTTTTTTGTGTAGAAGGTCTATGTTCTGCAACACTCTGGACAATTTGTGATAATTGACCAGTGGCAGTAAATAGACTAAAACTTCAATTAGGCCATTCCAAATCAGCTCCCTTGTCATATATTTATCTTCATAATGTCTGGCAGCATTGCTTCTGCTAAAAACTTGTTCTAGACCCAAACACCTATCAATTAATAATGGTTTGGAACCATATTGAAGGAATAGTGAAATGTTTAAGAGTCTTATTGCTTGTAAAAGTAGATGAAAATTATGGAAATATTTGTTTATAATGCTTGAAGGTTGTGATAGTTCTAGACGTTCCTTTAAGTAGTCAAAGCAATTTGCTAATAGGTACCATATCTTCTTGTTGTATGTCAAATTGACATACTTAATTGATAATAACTTCTGGCCAAATGTACTGTTATGCCGCATTAACGAATACCGCAAAATGGCAAGGCGCAAAAGTATGTTGATTTCTGGATTACATTTTGCAACAAATTCTGGCTAAAATATGTAAACTTTAGTGTTTGCTTGAATATTTTGCTTGGTTATGTTACTGGTAGGTACTTGAAGAAACCTGAGAGTTGTTGCTTGAATACGTTAAATATTTCTTTATCAAAATACACAGCATTCATCTGTGTCACACGTAGTAATTTATTATTTTCCATATTTACTGTAAAATGAAATTAATAATGCGACTATAATTCAGGTAAAATGTAAACACTGGTCGACACGAACAAACACCAGTAAACACACCACTAGTCAAGTAGACAAATCAGAAGATGAGAAAATGGAAAATCGCCTGGTGTGCATATACACACGATTACAGGTAAAAGTGGGCATTCAGTTTCTATTATGATTACAGCTCACTGAGGGCGTTAATACCGGGATTTCCCAATTATGATTTCTTAATACCCTAACGACCTAAATTGTATACATAGTCCATGGTCCATGTGCAGTAGTAAACTGGTATTGTTTACTAAATATCAATCAGGCGAAGATATGGAGCCGAAACGATTAACCGAGGTAAATATTGGTGAAACTTCAAGTAACCCAGTAAGCATTAGAAGTAGTTTGGTATAATAAAGTACCTCCTTAAAATGGAAATTTTGCAGTTACCACATAGAGAATTTGATTGGCAAATAAGATGCAATACAGTCAGTGAACGTTGCAGAAATTTGCTTGGCAGAAGACAATGGACTGACTGCAAATTTATTGTTGGAATTGAGTCATATCAAGAAGTACTTGAAGGTCATAAACTTATACTTGCAGCATCAAGTCCTGTATTTGAAGCAATGTTCTATGGAGGTCTTCCTGAGACAAGTAATCCAATACCAATTTTGGATGTGCAGCCAGAAGCATTCAAGGCATTACTTGAGTAATAATCAACCTCTTCAACATGAAACTCATAAATAAATAATTGTCGATTCTAGATATGTTTATACAGACAACATTGCTTTGGCATCTTTTGACCAAGCATGTGAACTTTGCTATGCAGCTAAGAAATACATGATGCCCCATTTGGTGGAAGAGTGCATGAAGTATTTATGGTCAGACTTACATGTGAAGAATGTATGTAGGGCATATGAATTTGCCAAACTCTTTGAGGAGCCCAAACTTATGGAAAAATGTATTTTGGTTTGTTTACTTTATTTCATTGTGTATTTTTGCATTGCTAACTAATTATTGTTCTTAGATCATGCAACAACAAACATTATATGTGCTTAAAGATTCATCTTTTCTGGATGTAGAAATTGGAACAATTCTTGCCATCTTTGATATGAACACTTTGGCAATTAAAAGTGAAATGTGTCTATTCAATGCGCTGGTGGCATATCTGAACAAGCAGAACACTAATAGTAATAATAGTTCACACTCAAAGGTGCCAAGATTGGATGGTAATTATATGAGAAATGTAATAAATTGTTTTACTCAGTGATTCTTTATTATTAGGCTCAAGTATAGCAGAGATGCAATGTGAAGACGAGCATCCTACAATGAATGAACGACGTGCGCCAAGCATTAGAGACTGTCTCATGAAAATACGTTTTCTAACTCTGACGCCAAAACAATTCGCCGAGGGGCCTGGTACGTCTAATTTGCTAACACCGTCTGAGAAATTGGCACTTCTAATGCACATCTCATCATCCAAGGCCGACCAACCAATGCCTCCTGGTTTTTGTAAAAATAGAAGCTTACGAGACGGATTATTCGATCAAGATGTACGTTTTTAAAAACACAAATGTGTGGCAATAAAATTGAATGTTTTGTTTCCAACAGCGATGCAGTCAATTGCACTCAAGAAAGTCAGTACCATGTATAGTTCTGCAGCACTGTCCAATCATCGTCCGCAATACGGGAATACTCGAATTTTCACTTGGCTTTACGTGTCGACAAAATGTCTGGGTATATGGCGTTGAAGTTCGCGCTCAGGTCACCGCGCCCGTGGGCGATTGGGAGCAAGAATATTACTCAGAAGTACTATATGCCCATTTAATGGATCGAAATGAAAGCCGGCTAACTTATACTCATTACACTGGTCGAGTAAAATATAAATCCAAAATGGAGATTCTATTTGATAGACCAGTGGAAATTGCTGCATTACAGGTATTGAATTCATTATTAAATTTATGACATGCGAGATTATCTATTCAATTTATAGTATTATAAGGTTGGCGTAGTACTACACAAATGTGGCGATTATGAAGCTGGCACCGTATTGAAAAACTCTTCAGTTGATGGCGTAGCATTTGAATTTAGCCATCCACCAACAAAGCATACAGATTATCATAAATGCCTAGTGCAAGCTCTACGTTTTTCAACATCTCCACCAAATGATCACTGCATGTTTTCTACGGCAGAATATATTGAGGCAAAAAGGTTGGTATTTGGACGCTAGCCGATTTGATGCATATCTAGAGGTCTATCTATCGAGAGTGTATTTAATTTTTGACTTGAGAGTGTATTATTAAATAGTTTTTGTCTGTTGGAACATGATTCATGTAGTTTAAGCGCCCTCATTATTTGGTATGCCTAATGCCAAGGCGTATACCCCAATATCTCATCCCTATTACTTAAGTTAGCTAACCGTCTGATTTCAACGTTGCCAAGTCACGTATGAAATGGTTTGTTTACCTGTCGGAATGTATACTACAACGCTAGACCCAACCTGCCACGAGGTTCACCCCCCAGTTCATGCATAATTTGCTGTAAAAAAAAGAATTGATTTCAGCTGGCGCGCCGTCACGTTTTCGCAAAAATGTTGATGTAGGTCGGCAACAAAGTTCGCATTCGGAAGCCGTCCTAGACGGTGTTATAAAACACCGCGAGAGTTGCAATCGAATTTAGCGCGTGTTGTATTTGCATAGACGTGTGTTGGTGCGGCGTGACACATGAGAATCAGCTGAATATGCGAGGAGCATGACGCTCGACAACATGGCGATCCGCTATTGAAACTAGAACGGTGCGGTTTGTTGTTGATAAATGTGCGTTGTTGATAGCGCGTGACGCTAAGTGAGCATTTTTGCTACCCGTTTTATACGTAAACAATTGACCAAGTGCCATCGACTCTCAAAATGCCGAAGAAGACAACGAAAGCAAACAAGAAGGCTGCTGCCAAGCAGAAAGCAAACAACAATAATACCAGCAATGGTGAGTGGCCGTGATTGACCTTTCTTAATCTTCGTAGATACACGCTGATGACGTCTGATACCAGTCGGTGAAGTAGTCTGGCAAACCATTATTGTGTACATATTAACTTGAGTGTCGAGGCATTACAAGAACGCGTGGACTTGCACCGGCAGCTCAATTAAGCGCATTCGAGTTGGCAGAGACTGTGATGATAAAACGGCAAATTTGTACAATGATATGACAAATCAATTAGTACACAGCAGTGTGGCGTTGTTTACAACTTGGCGACATGTGGATTGGATTTGTAATAATTGCTATGAAATGTGCACTGACCTTTGAAGCCATGGGATGGTTCATCTGCTTTTGTTGATTCATTCAGCACTACTTCTCTATCAATAGTCCAATCACTTTGTTCCTAAACAGAAACATCACAAATGCACTTATTTGAGATCTATACTTTTATGCATTTTTAGATAAGCTGTAGCTAACAAGTGTGTCTAATATCAATCAACGTTGTTATGTCGTGTCTAATAAGTAGTAAATCGTTTTCTCCTGATAGTATACTGTTTGCTCGTGTTTCAATTATTTATTTACAATTTTATCATTGTTTTTCCTAACCTCGCTTTGCAGCCGATATATAGCGCTTAAACTTTTTGGATGAATATGTGTATAAGCAAGTACTGTATTTAATTCAAAGTAGACGTTCGATAATAATGAATGTTTTTACGTTGCGCGGGTATAAACTTGTTGAATTCGCAAAAATAAATCAAATTAAAAGATTATAAATACAAGTGAACCGGCAAACCTAAATGTTACTCGAGTCGTGCTGCTCCCCTTACAAGTGCGGCGACCCAACGAACTAACCTAAATTCAATTTATATTTTGACCTGCTAGAGATGTTATTGAATAATTGCCTAGGGAAATAAGATGTTGGATCGTGTGTATGAATAAACCTGCAGCTATGGCACTTGCCTGGAATGAAACAACTTTCACCGGTGAATTGAATCGCATTCAGACAGGTTGCAGCTATGCAACGTAACGCCCCTGTGTGTTCGTCTGGTCCACGTTAACATTTGGAGAATGTAGCACACGAGATGCGTTTTTGAAACTTTTAAGAAGCACATAGCGATTGTAATGCTTTTAATCGAAGTTTGTCTTGCTTGCCGGTAGCGATTAGCTTATGCTCTTTTTATTAGTGTCTTTGATTGCATGTAAACGCTGCGGGACTTGCGTGTCTTTTATATATTCACCTGGTAATTTAATTTTCGAAAGCCGAATTTGTTCTGATCGCTTATATTTTTACTGCACTTTGTGATCATACAACACTACTGTGCAGGCAATGCTAATAACCTATGCAATTGAGTGTTTACTTATATGCGTGAAAGTCGTTAGCGAATGTCTATGCGATGATGTTTAACATATAAAAACGACACACGGTACTACTTTCAGGTTATTGACAAGTTGCGAACGAATATATCGAACAAATAACCGATTATTAAATTAGTTTTGGCACTACTGGTTGTTACTGCAGCACAACGATTAGTTTTGTGATGGAAAATTTGCTCACGCACTTGCAACTGTGACGTGGGCAACCCGCACATCGCGCAAGGGATGCAAAAAAATATTTTGTGGGGAATGGAAAAAGGCGGCAATTTTTGAAATAAGCGCAGTACACATGCGATATCATCTTTTACGTTCAGCGAATACGTGATTCGCATAGGGAGATAATAAATGGTGAACGCAATGGCGCGTTATTGAAATTGTTTAATTTCGGTAAATATAATTACGAGTTAACACACTGCTAATTATCCTAATCGCCCTCGTATTGTCTCTAATGCTCGGTGCACCTTCCGCGCGCATAGTGATGCTACAACAATCAGTTGTTGATAACAACTTTTTTCGCGTATCGCGTGTGTTGACTGAACACAAACAGGGCGATAATCAGGTTAAACATGAGCGGTTGTAAATGTATGGTAATAATAATTATTATTACGTGTTGATATACAGGCGGTAAACAGCGCAGTAATGCTAAAACATATTTCAAATAGAAGGACAATGCTGCTTTTTCAAATGTCATGATCGATTTGCGTCTGCAATATTAGCGTGTTGCATTTGTTGGATAAAAATAAAATTCATTGAATAATGATGAAACATATTTGTTATTCAGTTTTCAAAGTGTTCGTTGATAACTTCCAAATTCTTGAAGATATTTTATTCATTCATTTTCGTTAAAACTTATCATTTTGGGGGCGGGAAGTGAAAGAATAATTCTAATATAGGACGAAATTGCGGCTATTTATTCTTTGACACTTAGTTGATAACTTGTTAAACTTCTAATAATATTGTTTATATTCTTCTATTTTTGTTCATACTTTGACTATAATCATTTACTTTAGGCACGTGGAAGGCCAAACTTTGAAAAACAAACTTAAAGTATATGTGAATACTAATGTCAGGTAAAAGCAAACTAACAACAAATACGAGATGCTCTACATCTTAATATAAATTCTGTCATTTTACCATGAATTCAATTCATTTACATGCAAATTTTACAAATGAAAATATTTGGCAAAACACTAAAGCTGTGAAGTTGTTTGCCTTGTTTGCTGATACAGATTTCGTGCATCACATTGCAATAAGTATTACTTATTATTTCTTTTTCAACATTCGAATCGTTCCTCCAAATTGTGTATTTTTAATTATTGAAGTGCTTTGAGGCTGGCCTTTAATGTATTCAGGACATATTGACTCACAACGAAGACGTTAACGCTTGGCAAAGAAGTTTGCGGTTCTTTATACTGCGACGTTGAAAAAACATCAGGTTAAAATGCATCTAGGCATTGATTATTGATGAACTCATAGATTTGAAAGAGCAAAGACCTCTGCTACCACGTACATTAAAGTATATTTCGAAAGTATTCCTTTTCGATGATGCGCATTATAGCGTGCGCATCTCTAGTTGGAGCGGATGTTGTTTTTGTTGCTATAACTATTTCCCATTAAATTCGGATTTATGATGGGGAAATCCGTAAAAACTAAATGCTCAGGTGTTGCTTATCGAAGAGGATTTGATTTCATGGCGTGTAAGCAAAAACAATTTACGCGGTTGAACCTCGTGATGAGTAGTAGCAAAGTGAATAACAATATTACACTATGGAATTTTCTTCAAATTTATATTTTTTGTTTTGAAAACATGCTCAAGTGATCATTTTACTAAAAAACAAAGATGAAACACGTAGTTACAATATTTTTCACTCGATTGTTTTGGGCACTTTTAAACCGTGTTTCATTGATGAAGAAATTCTAATTTTACACTTATTTGTCAACGTTTAAAAAATATTTCAATTTAAATGTTTAGCGATGGTATTAAGTTTTTATTATAATCAGTGACATTGATATTATTAAGATGTAATCTGCTGGGAAGTTATATTAATATGCAAGTAACATTTTAACAATTGCACTTGTAAAATAAAACTCAAACTTGTCTGCACCTTAAGAAGGATGAATGACAAGGAAGTGGCACACAACACTGTCAAGAGAAATGACTTGTGAATTCAATTTCAAGTCGCTAAAAACACGGAGGTCTGAAGGCTGGCTGTTGAATTATTCATCGACGATCAATGTACATTAAGGTTTACTTATATTATTTTTGTTTATTCTCTCTATTATTTTGTGTTTAATCATTTAACTTTTCTTTCGTTGTTGTTTATTTCATATATTTCTTCGTAACATAATTACGGATGAGTAAATTGTTTGAAGAATTTTCGGTCGTCGCATATTAGAGCATGGCATTAGCATGATTGCGGTTGCTTTTTAACGCTTGGTAATTATTTATTCATGAAATTGTACATAAATAACAATAACAATCAGGAAATAACATAAAATGTTACGACGTGTAGTCAGTGCTTTCATGATTGGTTTTTTGAACATTAGTGCATTAGTGGAGATTATTAATACTTTTAGGTCTTATGAAATTTCTAAATTAATATTTTTTCAATACTTCCAAATGATATAATTTTCGACATCTTTTCTGTAAATAGAACATAATTCGATAGTAAAGTTTTCGTAATCACAATTTTTCTAATTTGTTGTTATGCTGTACAAATATTGCATGTGCAATGTGTGTATATCATACATCCCGTACATTCACATGAGAAATATGTGCGTTATTAGCACAGAGCGCAAATAAATAATGAAATCAGTCAATAAGTTGATGATGTTGGTGTCATTGAAGCACTCTGAACTTCTCAGTGGACTTGACATGAGTGCAATGCATGACTTAATAAATAACTTGTTATTATAAGAGGCTTTACTTAAGTGAAAAGAAAATTCAGGTCAAATAATTTTTAATTTATTTTACTCACTACTTATCACGTCGATTTAAGTTTAGAAAACATATTTGTTATCAGAATAATACGATTACCGCATCATTGCGATTTACCTTCTAAATTAATATCGATTAGAGTATTGATTATCGATCGGCATCGACTGATTATCGATCTATTAGCGTAATGATTATGCAGATAATCGCATGTAAACACTCGAAGCGAAACTGACCGGCTATAAATGCGTAGCCTGCAATAAATTAACTCGTCTTAGCAAATGTGCAAATAGCATAATTCATATTTCATCATCTAATTGTCATTGACACTATGACTAAAGTGGAAAAACGGCGGAAAATCATTTGCGACAATATTTACGCTGTTGCTGCATACAGCGTGTAAACGGATCATGCGAAATGCGCGTGAAGTCGCGAATTTGTTTAAATAATCCGCGGCGAACGGTAACGTTATCCGCAAACATTGTTTAAATTTAATTATTTGTGCCCGGCCCGTTCGCTTTATTTGATTTTATTGCTATTTTAGCATGTTCTATTTTCGGTGTACGGAATTGTTTTCAATACTCATAAGTGTTTTGCACAATATTTTTGGCGTGCTCTTGATTCATTGTTTGATAGGTGTTTGAACTAATTGTAAAACGGAAATCATCAATGACGCACAGGCGACGACGACGACGACTTGAGAGTCGAGGACGATCAATAGCACTTAAAGAAACGCGTTGCTTTTTAATTAGTTCTTATCACATTCAGCGTTGATTAGAATTCTATTTACACGACCGTAGCTCAGAAGAAGAGCGAACTGCGAATAATGTGAAATAAGGACACAATTGAAATTTATTGTTTTCATCTAGGAAATGGCGGTTACGAAGAAATGGGATTTTTATTGAAATTCACTCAATTTTCATTACGTTGTTTTGTTTTCGTTGATTACGAATAAGCTTTGTTCAAATTTCGTTTCGCTGATAAGACTTCATGTCGAAATAATTTTAAGAGGATAAGCATGGAAAACTTTCTTCTGTTTTGAGGTTGAAAATTTTTGATTCTTTTAGAATCCTTAGTGACTTTTACTTTCACACTTTTTTCTTCTTTGAATGTTAATAATTCCAGCTTAAATCTTCTTTGGATAATAATTGAATCGTGATTAAGATTTAAGTAAAACCTTTGTAATTATTAATTATAGTCTTTCAAATAGCGTTTTCTTAATGCAATCACGAGGTTATTTATAGAGTGCAATAAGGACACATGATAATACATGAAGGTTTAATCGAATTTGCGTCAAACGAACGAACGCATCTTGAACTTTTGTTTGTTGACATGCCTTGTTATTATGGAATTAATTAATAGCAATCAATGCTCTATAATTTGGCTCAATAAAGTTCAATCCACACTCATTTGTCTATAAGATATTAGATAATATTCAAGATTGTTCACAAGTCTATATTGTTTTTTATTTTGCGGAAATAATAATTAATAAGTAACTAAGTAAAAACATATAAATTGGCTGATAATTTACGTGATTACTAAAAATAATTCCAGGATGTGTATGTTTGACGTACATACAGAAAATCATTCAACACTTGTGATAAAAATTCCGTTTTTTCATCCAGTGCAAGGGACTGTATTGTATTTATTTATCAGCTTTTTAATTAAAAATTCCAATAATGCATCAATCTTTGTTCGAATGTTATGTGCAAAAGAATCAGGAATTCAAATTATTTTACTTCAAAAAGTATTACAAAAGACCATGGAAAAGTTTATTCGGTTGGTCAATAATTTGGTGAATTAGTAAATTAAATAAATTAGTGAATTTATATTGATAATCTTCAATGCAATTTTCAGCGCAATTAATGAAAATTTATTTGGTTATCTAATTCTGAAATACTTGATTTTTAGTTTTCTATTTGTGGTCAGTATTTTATTTATTATTAGGAAAGTACCGTTTAATATTGTATTACGCACTCTATGTATTTATTTGAAGAAGTCATGCGAGAAGAAAAATGTATTGCTTAAAGGCGATTTCAATACTGCTGCATGAAGGAGTTAATAGTTCAATAACATAAATGAAATAAAAATTTTACATAAATTTTCATTGAATTATCTTTAAAACAATTGTTTGCAAAACGCTTATGATTTAACATGTGTGATTCGTGCGCTAAATAAATTTCCGCTCTTCATTAAACCAGGATGTGATAACATTGTTTAATTCACGTCATATGAGAAATAAATCTGCTCGTCTGCACGCTTATTGCTTGACTTGTGACACATTACGTGCACGAATAAAGATGGCAAACGATGCGAAAATACGAGCAAAAATAACATCGACAGCGAGCAAGTGAGCTGTGCAATTATTGAGGAAGTGCCCAAAAGAGCGTCGCACTAATTGCCTAACTGCATTGCACGCAGCAACGCACATTTACCAGGGCAACAACATATCATCATTAGTGTAATTACGATTTATGTTGAATGAGCGCTACGTATGCATTCATTCATTAATTCATTGCATTCGACCTGACTTTTTCGAATAAATATCTAGAGCGAAGAGTCTTAAGAAATTTTCTCTTGATATTTTAACTCTTTACGAATTATTTCATTTCAACCTATTAGACTAAATGCATGCCTGTGATTAATCTTCAAATTATACAATTTTGTGTTTGACTTTAAGATGAAGAGAGAGATAGTTCATTAATGATCCATTAGAGTAGATAATTTCAAAGTCCATAGAATCAGAGACCATACACATAATTTATATATTTAATATGTGTATGATGTGTATTAAATATCGATTTAGTATTAGTGGTAATTATTGGTTTATAATCCACTTTCAGTCGTTAATAACTCATTGATTTTATCTATTCGGCGTTCTGTTTGGATCTTGGTGTTTGATGTATTGAAATTCTCTTTTCAAGTAAAATTAAATCGATTGTCACGCATAGTTTTAGGTCAAAATATTATTATACCGAGGTATTCAGTAATATTGAATAATGCATTTCGAAAATGCGCATACAGTCTAAAGGTACGATAATAATTAAAAATTCAATTGCCAGTCAGTGATTACCATTTTTTACACACATTCGGGAATTATTCATTGTATAATAATTACGCATGAAAAACAATTTCAACGCTTCGCAAACGAGCACACTAACAATGCACGAGTGCATTGCATATTTATGTATATATAATATTTAATAATATTCGACATACAGGATGGATAATTACAGTTTGAAATACTCAACTTTTATTTTGATCGTCTGAATAAGACACTTTGTATTGTTTTAATTTCGTTTCAAGTGTTGCTTTTTTATCGTAAAATATTATGTTGAGAAACTATTTTTGAAGAGAAGAATAAGTGAAAGAATAAGACAATAAATTTAATAACATTGCTAATTGAGGATTAACATTTTAATCATCTATTCTCAGCCGGATAATAAGTCTTAAATTATTAATTAATCTGCAATTAAATCAATTAGTGAGGATGCAGTACTTGAAATCGAAACAACTGACTTTTAACTTGATTTCATTTGGAGGTTCAACATTTGTGTACAGTGGTACCTCATTAATTAATTTATCACCACATGTATGTTCCTTATAAACAAATAGCCGCATATGCAATCTCATCGCTAGACCATGAGTACTTTTCCGTGCTAGTCTGTCTCGTGTTAAAAGTATGCGATTCTGTTTACTCGGATCGTGCTAGCAAGTGTAGAAATTAAATCGTGTTGACACGTATTATTATAAAGTGCGCGAATTACGCATGTGCTCAGGCCCGCGAACGATTTATCAGGTACGAAGGTCGCCAGAACAACAACTTGAATTTTACAATAAGTATAGTCTAAAGGGGCGCTGCTTTCGGTTTAGTCGAAGTCATGAATTATTCACCGGACTAACGGACTGATTGTTAATCAATCCCGGAGTATAATGTTTTGCCGCACACTTCTAATTACATACCCATAATCGATAACATGTCATTTCGTATCTATACGTAGTTTAGTAGGTTACTGCTATTTGATAAAATGCCAGCTATCACTATCGCTGTTTGGTTGTAACTATTTGTAAACAGGGTACAATTCGATTTCGTAATCGACACTCTAACTCTGTGATAGTCGACTGATCGATTTGTTTAATAATATGCAACGTTCTATTTGCAAAGGAAACGGTTTTCTATTTTCTGTTGTCTGGGAATGAAATATTTGAAGACCTCGAAATATTATAGAGTTATAGGCAAACTTAAGTTTATCATTGAACGTGTTCTACAATATAACATACGCAGGACAATGCATTCTTATAAGTTAAAAGTCCTCTACAGTGGTATCAATTAAAAATATATAAAATCTATCTATACGCTTACTCATTAGACTTCTTATTCCATTGAAGGTTGGAAGAAGAGTGCCGTAAATACGCTATTAAAATTTGATTAAATGGATTTACCCTTACAATTTTTTCCGAGATTGAAGCATAGATGCCTACTATAATGCTATACATATAATACTTAATAGATACTTATCCAGGTAGAATCTTACCTATTCCACCTGAGGGGGTCAGTTTCAAAGTACAGTTTTTCTTTAAATTGAAACTGAGGAAAATAATACCTAAGGCTATTAGATGCAGATACTTCTTATTTCTTTGATGCTCCCAATGTGATTGTAAGTTTTACGGTTAGTTTTAATTACTATTTAAAATTTGGTACACGAAATATTTGAGTTTTTATTTAAAGAAGATCTGACCTTTGTTATTTCTTAAATACTTCGGAATTACTTGTTAAATATGTATGAAAATAGGCAATAAAAAACGAATACTTATAAATAGTACTGTATTTTACGTCGGAATAATAGATTTTTTCTATTTCGTAGTAAAAATGTAAATAAGCTATTTTTAGAGCATGTTACGCTCGTCTTTAATTAATTAATAATTGAACCAATAATAATTCATCACACAGTAAACAAATTAAGTATTAAAACTATTCGGTGTTTTTCGACACGCGACAAAAATATTTACTAATGGCTTATTAATCAGTGTACTATTTTTTGGCATTGACTGAATAATATAATATATTATTACACGTTTAAATTTAATTTATGTTTATCTCATTTAAAATAGATAATAATAACATTTTTCGTGTTACATGATTTTCTAGCTGTGTTTTGGTTGTGAATTTTAATAGAAATGATACTAGAAATTTGCAAATGTAGTAAACAAATACAAAAATAGCTGATAAATACGGGGGAAATATTAAAATGTTGTGATAAAGTGCATAATTAAGGCAAATTTCATGCTATCTGATTGGGTTCAAAGTAGAAGAAATAATAAAGGCTGACAGGCCCATAATTTGCTTGTAAATCTGCTCACCGAATTCCATATGCCATTCTGGAGTAATAATAACGTGTGTTGGCAAGCTTACAAGTATACTGATTATACTCATACCACGCAAATGCATCAATCGTATGAATAATTCAGTGCATTGATTGCAAAATGATATAGCTCGGGGCCTTGTTAACGCGTTTGTTTACGTTTTTATTACAACAATACTGGTGTTAATTAACTGATTCGTAATAACCACTTATTGTTATGAAGAGTGCAGCTAAATTTTAAAAATGATTCTAATGCATGGTGTACTTTTAATTATGATTAAAGTAATATAATTAATAGATTTTTCTTTACGTTCTCATTTACATTTATAAATATAGAATTAAATATTAAGAATCTATTTATGAATGTCATGTATTTATAATTAACCTTATTTAAATTCAAAAATTAATTATTTAGTATTTGTTTAATTAATTAATGAGCATAGTACTTGCTCCACATAGAATTTAGGCTTACTATTTGCATGTTTTTGACCGGTACGAGTAAAATTTTTGTAGGAGTGCTGTATTCGTGCATAATTAAGCAATTAGAGGCCATGTTGAGCAATGCACGTGTGCATGTCAATGTTTTATAAATTTATTATTTTTTATTTAACACCGTGTTCGCGTTCACGCTTTCATAGCGTACGCTATTTTTAAGCGGTTTTTGTATCATCATAACATACAGTCAAGAGTCAAGTGCACTAAAATAAAAATATGTATCTATGATCGTTAAACGTAAAAAATGCGTGGTAAACACGAAGAAGCCTCGAAGGTGTAACACAATGTATTTTACAATAAGGATGCGTTGTAAAAACGCTATTGACGGAACGATAATGATTAATAATGGAGCCATATTTAAATTATAATCGCATGGGAATTTATTCCTAATAATTATTTATCGGAATCAGTAGGAAGGATATTCCGAATAATTAGGAAACTCATAGGTATCACACATAAAACTTGAAAACTCCTTGATTAGTAATCAAATATATTCTCATAGAGCACATTCAATAAGCTCGTGATTTTACGTTTGGTTAGTTTAACATCAATTACATCAAATTTTTATATTTTACCAATAGATGTGATTATATGCTTGAAAGTTCAATGTTTTTATTGTTATTTAGATTGTTTATTTATTTTATTTTATGGCAGCCTTATCTATATTGCCGGCGCGTACATAATGTTAAAATGAAATTAAAAATGGATTTATAATAATTAAAAAGCTATTACAATGAGTCCAATGAGTCATTAAGTGTAATGAAATTAATAACGTTTTTTGAAAGTCCAAATTTTGCAATTAGTTTTTTTTAATGTCGACTAGAATATTAGAAAGTGCGTTTTAAAATTTAAATTTCAACTTTAAACTTTTGGTGAGAATATCGATATTGTTGATTTAGAAATTATTTTTCATGATGTATTACGCATGAAAATATATTCATTTGCCAAAGGGAAGGAATAAAATTAATGTTTAATTGTTGACCGTAATCCACGTGTCAAATTTTCCAATGATTTTTTATTGAACTTACGTCAATAATAAATGTCGTAAACAATTTCAATCGAACTTTTTAAATTTTGAATCTTGTAATATATGGATAACTAATTACTTTGGGTAATTGTTTTGGCATCCCCTTTTAAGACATAACGTTAATTACAAAAATGAATTATTGATGGAATGAACGATTGATGAGGATAATTATTCATCGGGAAGGTCGTCGCATCTCAAACCCTTATCAAAGCCCACTTTCACCCCTATGCATTTCTGTGTATTCCAAGTGTTTGCTACGAGACAGTGGAGAAGGAATTGACTGAAGTTAAAGGTCATCGTGCTGTGGTTCATACATTGAATGCATATTTATCACCAGCGAGAGCAATAAAGACTTTATTTACACGGGCGAACTATAGCAGATAATTGCGGTGGATGTGTTTGTCCTGCGCTACCAATGCCACTTGTTTCATAAGTACATTTGTGTGTGTGTGTGTTTTGATCTATCATAGTGCGCGAATAGATATGTTGTTGATACACACGAACAATAATAATGTTAGTCCAGTAATTAATGTTGTTCACTATTTATTGAAGCAAGTCAAACAAGGGACTTGGACGCATTTTCATGGATTACTTACTCTATGCATTCTAGCGAGGGAGTGAGCGAACGTAACGTCATCAATAGATTAATATTTGGTTCGATGGATGAACATACGTATTATTAATTTGTCTTATTCGTTTTGATGTTGTTCGTTTCCTTATTTTTTCCATATACAGTATGGGTAATGTATTTTTAATCGCCATTCAAATTTTTGGTTTATTCAACGTTCCTTGAATCAATGAAAATATTTTTTGAATACACTCGGTATAAATTTCTGCTTCTCTGCCTTGATTGTCATATCAGAAACACGTTCTGCAGTACAAGAGATAAACACGCATTAAGTTTGTTATGATTATTCGTATTTCGTTAAGCAATTTCTGCTCGGAACTAGTTTTTGGGGGATTTAATTGCCTCGAATTAAATGTTTTTCCATCATTACGAAGATAAAGTTTCTGCTAAGGTAATAAACGTGAAGCGCATGTGAACAATTATACTGCAATTTCTGGCATTTCTACGCATTTAATGACAATAACCCCTCGAAACAAACAGAAATACTAACGATTCCCGTGTGGTTAATTGGCTCAAGTTTTATGGGATATCGATTTATCGGTTCTTCACCTCAAAAACGTCATTTAAATTACCATCGAAATTAAGTTAAGATATTTAATCATGCGCTTGATAACCAGACGCAATTAAGGTATTCTTCACACTTTTGAAATTAGTGACAACAATAAAGAAACGATTTAACTTTTCCTATCATAGGGCGCATAAATAACCAGTAGATTGCTTTTTAAGTAAATTAAAATATATCAATACTAAGTCGGGAAACCTCTAATGAATATGAATATTGAACGAATAGTAATTTCGATGACGCAAGTGTTTGGCATTATGTGGATAAACAATTGATATAAGTATTGCAAAAAAAAGGATTGAGAAAAGACAATACTGTAATGGTTTTTTCCCGACGCAAAAACATGGCGCAGAAAAAGTAAATAAATATTTGTGCAAATTGCGTTCACTGGCTTATTATGGCTGCTACCTGCTGTTTATTTATTACAAAATTATTTGTGTATTGATGAACATCCTTGACTTGAGCTCGTGTAGCGTTTTTATCACGCATGATAAATTTGTTACTGTACACGTGCTTTTATTCTTTAGCTTTACTATAAATTTATGTTAAACTTGGTTAACTGTTTAAACGTTTCTGATAAAGTTCTGCTAAGCACAAAAAATTTAAAATTTATAATTTTTAGTTCTTTTATTATCGATTATAAATTTGTAAGTAATCCGAATGCGATTGCATCATCTTGCCTATTTTCGACCAATACTTTAAAAAAGAACTGGTATGAAATTAGATCACGATGCTTTGTGGTTGCTCCAAAAAATAAATTAAAAAGATATTGAGTTTCATTTAAAATTTGATAAAATTATTTTTCTACACAGCAATGACTAGGTAATAAATTTCTTATTTCGGACCATTGAACAAAAAGCCGCACGTGCTATGCCTTGCATCTTCTTTTAATATAGTTCAAGGGCTTAGAAAGCTGAACATCAAAGAAGAAAATCTTTAGAAGTTCATTTAGCATTTCTTCATTTTACAGCTTGCAATTAAGTTGTAAGACATTTTTGTCATACCGTTTTTGATATAGAATTATAAGGCTTATTGGCGTGTGGAAAATCTTAAATGTTTTTTTTAATTATCATTGGTGTATTTATTTCGGAGAGAAACCTCAAAACGCGAAAAAACTTAATGTTGATTGCACTAACTGTAAATTTTTATTATTCATTTTTAATTCGCATTCTAGCTTAATAATTTATTATTTTTTACGAATGAGCGAAATGAATTGAATCTTGAAGTAGAATAATTTTAATAAGTATTAAGTCCACTTCATAAATGGAGTTATAGCAAACTATGTAAGTCTTTGGCGCAATAAAGTTGTCGCAAATTGCTCATAAACCTAATCCATTATTATATTGAGGATATGATATTTAGCGTGTTCTAAGAAGTGTTTTACATTTCAAAATAGAGTAAATCGTTAAGAGAAATTAATTTTGTAGCTCAGGCAGCTAAAAACTTTGAAAGTATCGTATTCATTAAATTTTTATTTAAAAAGTAGTCGGGTTTGTAACAAGTTTAAATCACTCGTTATACTACTCGTATGCAAGAGCGTACAAGGTCCAATCAAAGTTTGTCGAACCTTTATAGCATTTGCGTTACATGCATCACATATACTTCATCCTGATCATTGTATAAACACATAATGCTCGTATTGGATTGATAAGAAATGGAGGCAATAAGTGCACAATGTAATGAAGTCCGCGGCTATTATATTATTAAACTGCATGTGAGCGTAAACTGTTTCATAATTGTTACAAAAACTCCGTAAATTGCTCTATGATTTTCATATTTAAACGAGCCTTCAAACCATTACAAACATATTTACCAATGAGATTTCAGGAGGTGCAAAATAAGTGTTTTATTTTTACGTGTCTACACTCGAAAATAATTGTTGTCTATAAAATTACACTCGTAAACGTTTTCCTTTTCATGACTCCCAATTATTGATTATCACAAAAAAAATTTAAAGTGCTTTATTGACATTAAAAATTAAAAATCTGTGAAAGTCGTGTAAGTAGGAAATTTTTTAAAGCAATACAATTACTTAAGGTCTGATTATTTGTGAATTTTCGACATTTTCAACTTCGGGTGAAAGTTTACTGGACGCAGGTTTCACTGCACTTAAGTGCACTTTTGCACTGAATGTATATCAAGTTATTAAATATATGCAAAATATTCATTGATCGCTTACGCCAATCAACAATATAATAAACTCGGTGCGCTTAATGCACTCGATCAACAGCAAAAACAAGCAAAATTATAGCGAAAACAACGTGAATGAACTCTGACGGGTTTTCGAGTCGGATTAAGCAGTGCACAAATCCTGAAATGTGTCATGTAAGGATACAAAATAGAGCAAAGCATTCATTCATAATCGACTCGCTGTTTGTATTCAAAGTTTTCCAAGCGCTAAACGACGACACGAAAAGTTGCTTTGCGGGAAACTCGTTTTCTGGCACGATTAAAACATCATTAGGTAATTGCTAAGTGCGGGCACGCATATTTGTGAAATGCTTGTGAATGTCAAAAAGCGTTCGTTTCGTAATAGTTCTTGCTCAAAATGTAATAAGCTCACGCGTTGCTCGAATGTGATTGCTTCGTCTTTCTTGTCATTGTATGTCATGTTTATTTGCTTAATGCGTTGTTGTTGGATTGACTGACCTGGAGCAAATGCTGTTATTGTTGCTCAAAGCAATCGATGATTTGCCTCAAAGAATTGTCCACATTTACGTCAATTGTGTTGACACAGGCGCAAAGTGCGTGGACTGTTTATACTCATCTTGCATTTGTCTTTATTCATATTTCTCTTTTTATAAATTTAATAAATAAATTTCCATGTTTTATAAAAAACTAATGAGTTTGTTTATAGAAAGGATCAAAGAAGAAACCTTCTGCGGTTATTCAAGCAGAAATATTTCAAATCAGCACTGTGATTATTAGAAGAAATAATTCATAATTCACGAGTTTCATTGTTGTTTCACATCATATGCGCTTTTCAGTGTGCGCGCATATAAGCATTTTATAACACATTCAAATGTTGTTTGTACGCGAGATAGAGCAATAAATGTTTCATTGATCCGTCCGGCTTTTTGCTACGCGCGATTAATGTCTATTTATGCATAATTCTAAACAATCACTAATTGTCATTATCGTTAGACGCGCTCCGATGAGCGCGCGTTATTGAGATGAAACGATGAACCCTCCAGTCTCATCTTATCGCTAACCCGACAACTTTGTGCTCGCATCAATTGTGATGATGAGTGCGTTATAAATATTCATATTCATTAATGTACAATACAATGAGGTGGAAGTGCAAAATATGGAGCGATTTGTTGTGTCAATGAATTGCTTTATTTTAATACAAATTGAAGATGTTTTATTTATTGTAAATATTTACTACTAGCGGAAATAATATAAAGTATCAAAGTTTTCCAACCAAGAGAAAAAGCGAAATCATTAGAGTCACTTACACAACACGGAAATAATATTTACTTATCCTTAATAAAGGAGCAACAACAAACTTTTTCTCCCTAAAATTACTAAGCTGCCGTGACACGGAAATGCTCTCTTTAATTTTTTCTCTACACATTTTCTTTTATACACTTTTGATGAATCTTTTCAGCGTAAAATTTACGCTGCCTCATATTCTGTAGAAGTTATCACAAAGCACTCGCTTTTATCGCTTGGAGGACAAAACGACTACACTTCTGATACGTACATATCACCTTTTATTCTTCATAATATTTGACTCGTGAAATCGTACCAAACATTTTAAACAAACTTAAAAACTGGATCGGATACAAGTGGGATATTAAGCTAACTAATTTGATATTTTTTGATGTTTAAACTGCTTCGATGCTTCTCATCTTTAGTTCGACGTATGTAACGTTAGTTGAAATAATAGAGATGCACACAATTTATTCATATAAAAACTCCTTATGGTTAAGCACCTGTTTAGCCGCCAGAAATGTTCGACTCGCGAGTGACTTAACGGTATCGTGAATAATTTTTAAGCGCGATGTTGCAATACCACATTTTTGAAAAAGTTGAATAGAATGCTATTTTGAGAATTTATGTGTTAAGCGCTCTCGTTGATGAAATTTCGCGTTGAAAATGGTGGAGTCATGGATAACACTTAATCATTAAAAATCCTTGACGTTCAATATTTTGAGTGTTTGTTAATTTCATTATAAATTAATCCTAACTCGATGTAATTGAAATTTAATTACTTTTAATTAATTTAATGATATTTTCAAGTACTTTTACAACATTCAAATGCAAAACTCATGATATTTTTACCTCTACACAACTTAAAGGTAATTAAAAATTTCTTTTAGTAAGAAAACGTTTAATTTAAAATATTTAATAATGAGAAAATTGCTCGTTTGTTATTAATTATAATATAAATTACTTGCATCAACTTTCAAAAAGTTACCATCTCCCAAAGTA
Organism: Anaulacaspis nigra; assembly: GCA_030264675.1. Classification (NCBI taxonomy): domain Eukaryota; kingdom Metazoa; phylum Arthropoda; class Insecta; order Coleoptera; family Staphylinidae; genus Anaulacaspis; species Anaulacaspis nigra. Next base: position 122,906 of record JARJDV010002809.1, read on the forward strand.
AACTAAATTTTTAGCAAGATGACACTTTAGTGAGAATACGATTTAGTGAGGAAGAAATACAAATGAAAATGGATGGAAGAGCGCACATCAAAGGCGCATTTACGTAAATTTCTCAATAAGGAAAATGTCCCCGGCCTGATTGTTGGTAAATAAAACAAGCGCAAGGAGTTCATTGAGGCCACGCTTGGAAAGCATCCAAAATAATTATTGATTCAACTCGTTGTGCAGCCTGAGGAAATGTAATAGAATTTCGAGCATTTCTTCGGCAGGTTAAACTTCCACCCGCTCAGCTTAATCGTTTACGGCAAACAAACCTGCGCTGCGGTATTTCCGTGCGCTGATAGTCCTTAATGCGCAACCCCCCTGCGTTCTTCTACTCATCGAATTCAATTAACAACTTGCTTCGTACATTCACGTCATTGTCATTACCTACCGGTCGAGCACTCCATCGGCGCGTGGTCGATCGCCGCGCGTGTTTTGTGTCGGAATCGCGTTCGCTCCTTGCTACCGCCGTCGATTGCGACGAATTCCGCCGTCAGTTGGTTCGAACACGCGAGTCGTACCGGATCACAACTTTCGACGCGCACGCGAGTCCTGCTTGAGGCGGTTCAACTCCACGCTGCCTATAAATAAATGTTCATACGAATTGTACAAGTTTCCTTGAGTTTATCGTGCGCCAGCATGGGCCATCGTCCTGCAAGAACACGCACCGCTTGATCCTTAAACGACATCATACGTGTGTAGTGATCGGGTGTGCATTTGATTTTAGTTTTCTAGTCACGAGTGCTCGCGCATTTGTTTATGCAACAACTATTTCAAAACTTCAAAACTTATTGTGATACTTTAACAGTTAGTTCTTCAGCGCGCCACTCAGTGCATCAGTGCTCGCATTCAACAAGTTGCCGAGCGGAGAGAATACCGAGCAACACGTCGTCGGCGGGGAAAATCTGTGATATTTTTAACTTATTTACTATTTAGGTATGTCGTTTACATATGCATTTACTATAATTTTATGCCGCTACGTAATAACCATATGAATATGACTTGTCAATTGTTTGGAAATCAAATCATGTGAATTAAGCTAACAACATCCTTGAAGCTGCTGTTGCTCGTAGTCGCGCTTAATGCGACGACGCACTTTACGAATGTAACCTAACTAACTATTTGTAAACTCAGACTGATACTTTTATCACGGATATCAGTACACGACATATAAATAAATACGTTCCGTGTGTGTACGCGAAAAGTAACTGCATGCTACTTACTATTAGTTGCGCGAAACATCCAGAGAGCCGAGGAGAGCAGGCAGTAATATGTTGTTATTGAACACCGGATTAATAAATAAATTATTAATGCTTTTTTTTAATTAAAAGTCGATTAGACATTATTGCAGAACACATGTGGAACTACGTATAATAATTATGCATACTTCTGTGTTTCGTGTATTTGTTGCATGATGTGCCGGTTCTACGATTGACAGTACGAGAATAAACTGTTTTTCGCCGTTCAAATGCAATGCGCAGCAGCACGCAAACTAAAGCAGCGAGCATGTTGTGTTTAAGCGCGAGGAAATATATTTACATCATGCAAACAAACACGCATGACAAACTAATATAAATGTCACCGTGTGTAGTAAACGAAGCACGGCTGACAACCGGCGACGACGACGCGTCGTAAGATGACGAAACACGCGTGTGTGCACACACATTTGTTGGCCCATAGCCGAAATATCAACGAAATCGTACAATTAATTTCAAGGCAGAAGAAGACCGGCCAAAAACGAGTGCAAACTGGATATGCATGTATTGAATATTAAGCTTAAGACGGAGCGCACTATTAAAACTGCTGTGTTCATACTATAAACACGTTAATTGACTGTGCAACAATTGCTTTTGCTTCGTTTCGCTGTTGGCACGTGTTGTAAGCGTGAGCTTGAAGCACTTCTTATAAAGTTGGATTTGAGGAAGTAGCAACATGAATTTGATAATTGACTTTGGTATTTTTTATGGGAACTCTAACGGTTTAGTGTTTTTGGAAGATGGTTATTTTTTACACCTTTTTTTGCGTTTCTTAACGTATATTATAATCAGCTATTTTATGCCCTGGCTTTTGTTCATACGAAATATGAAATATCATTAGTCGTGCGGTCAATTTATTATTCGATGAACAAGATATTTATTAATTTGTGCTATTTTTTGTTCTCTATTTTACTATCAAGATTCACAAGAAATTATAGAATAACTTGTCTAAAAATTGCTTGTCATTATACAACTACGCACGAATTCACGCTGACAACATGATGACTTTAATTTATTGTATTCGTATTCAATATGGTAATAGTAGTAAGCAAGTAAAACTACGTAAACTAAAATATTTCTTAAATTACAAATTTGCTGGGAATTCTAGTTACGAGCTGGTATACGCTGTAATTGAACTCGATATTTTAGAAACTATGAACGCTCATTTAGCTCATTAATTTATTCTTGGAATACAATTCAGTCGAACGCAATTCGATTAACCGAAAATGAACCAAAATGTTTCTTTTATTTATATGGTGACATTAAGAAAATGTCCAGAAATTGGGTTTTTCTATTAGAAAAATGAAGACTTTATGACAGATATTATTGAGTGAATTTTATCGTAATTTTTATCCATCGAAAAATATGACATACTTCGAGCTCCTCGAAAAAGTGTAATAAGTTAGCATAGAAACATATTTTCTCTCGAATATCTGAGAGTTGATTGACCCTTATCAATTTGTAAAATCTCGAAAATTTACATGACATGCTTTTGCTACCCCGCGAAGCTGATAGTTGAAAAATGTTTAAAAAACACCATTTTGATGCAAAATATGAATACATACATACAATTTTGTTTGAATTCAGGCAAAATCAGGCGTGTTATGAATGGCAATGAAATTACGTTTGTTCATGGTCTCTTTTTTCGGTGATGTTCAATTCTATTGAAATAGATTTTCTCACACGTGCAAAGTACCAGAGTTCGTAATATACATGTTGACGATATAAAAATAACAGGGTAATCGAGGTTTTTCGGCGACAACACGTGCTATTCATGTTTTTTTATTTGTTGTACGCATGCAAGTCACATACATCCGTACATGTAACATTTATCATTGGTAAGATTGTAAAGTGTCACATGCCATTTGATCGTCATGATCATCGTGAATGTTTTTTCCGACGAATTCACAGACAGCTTTATCAGATTTTAGCGATGCTTTCAACAAGTGAGTAGCTAAATGAAAAGTGTCAACATCCGAAATTTTGTGCAAGTAATATTTTGAGGTAAAAACGCAGTTTGTATTGTGATAATGCATGGAGTGATAGACACACATAAATATCAATTTTTATGTGTTCAAACAAAGGAGAAAATGAGGTCACATGCGTGAATTCGAAAATATGTTAAAAGGGTCGAAAAGCTACATAAATAATAAAGGAAAATCAATATACCTTTGAATACATTGGGACATAAAAGAAAATGACATAATCGACGATGTTTAATAAGTTTTACTACAACGGAAATTATTAAAACTGATCACCAAAAGAAAATGACATAATCGACGATGTTTAATCAGTTTTACTACAACGGAAATGATTAAAACTGATCACCTAAGTCGATTGACTGTTGAGTAAACTGTGAATTTAGAAAGGCACGTATTGTATAATTTTACGCAAATTATTTTTTTTGCATATATCGTAGGTCAAGAACGTCTGAAAAGTTCATCATCGGGAATTGTGGCTGGTTTTAAATAACTGGAATTTATCGAAGCGATGCCGTCGCGCCAACATGGAAATCATTAATTGCTGCGAAAACAAAACGAACGCACGATCAGCATACTAACCGCGTAATAGACAGCCAACACTTATCTACGTAACGTATTAACTTGTTGAGATAGGTTCGCAACACACGTCGAGTAAAATTGTGCTTGGCTAGATCGAGACTGGCGGCTGCACTATCGCGCGAAAAATGCACACCGTGTGGAAAATTCAGACCGCTGCGGGTGCGCTTTCATTAGATATACATTAGCACAACCAGTTTATGATTAACGTGCAACCAACGTAATTGTGCGTAGTGTCTATTCGTACGTCTGTTTTCAATTGCGAAAACTTGTTCGGTCTAGATACACCGTCGTTACGCTCGTTTCTAATAAGGTAATAATTAACGCGGCAAATGTGTATTGCATATTTTGGAATTTTTACTATCCCTTATTTGCGTCAAACGGTTTTCTAATGTGCATAATTTGATTGTAAATCATTTGTTGAATACTTGTTATAAACAGATATATTTATGCATTTTTCCTTGAGACATTCGCGAAAAAATATATTCATCTTAAAATAACAATAACAACTTGTTGTTTTTGTGAGAAAACGTGTGTAATATTAGAATATTTTGCGGGGATACGGAAATAGCACTTTGGACTTGCATAAAGTAAAATAGTTTAGGACAAAAATCTAAATTCTTCGCATTATGGTGCTGAAAGTCAGGAGTTAATCGTTGCTGCCAAAAATGTTATTTATTTTCGAAATTTGTCTAAACATTCGAAAAGCGGTAAAGATAATTTCATGCAGTTTTCGAATTCTGACTTACATTCCTTGGCTGTTTGCTAGTCTACATGTGCTTCAAACGCATCGTCCAAAGTTCAAATTCTATTCTCATTTAATTCATTGCTTCGAATCTTTACTTCTATTCCATGTAGCGGTTTGTTTTATTTTCGTATTCACTTTTTGAACACGCACGCCGGAATTTATTTGTTACACAGGATGATTATAATTTCAAAGACCTTATAATTTATTAACGGATATTAATTTCATTATCCATTATGGTAGGTGTTACATATTGTCATAAAAGTTACACAAAATAAATTTAATATATAAGAGTTATACATGGTGTTACAATATTCGGGAAGAATAGATGAATATTTTGGGGAACCCTCGGAGTCTATTGAATCTTAATAGAAGAGAAACTGTTTTCTTGTTAGGACGATCTCTTCTCCCATTACGTTATGCGCCCGGAAAACGTAAAGGAGCTGAAAATATGTCGCTTTTTCTCATGCGTGTCAACCGCCAATAATAGCCTTCGCGTTCGGGAAGAAAAAGCAGCCTTGATGTGGATCAAATAATAGTGGACGTAATAAAACCTTCACTCATTCATTCTTAGCGCGTGTGCATAATGTGTGTACGCAGAGTCTATTAAAATGCCATTAGACATTGGAGCCCGTCGTGCTATTAGTGGCTCTTTCGAAGCTATAAAGCTCGAATAAAGTTGCACACGATCCAATAATGATAGGAGACATGTTTTTGGTTGTTGTTTACAAAGTTGGGAGAATAACTGCGTTGTATATTTATTATATTCTCAGGCAACCGAAAATAGAACAAAATGATTTTTGATGCGGAAGTTATGCGTATAATAATCGTAATTTTCGGCAATTAATTTGTGTTAATTTATTTCAGGTGGCATGAAAATGACGATGTACACGGCACCTACAATGGTACCGCGCCAGCAGAATAAGGATCGCGTTCGTCCTGGGCGACCAGGAGGAAAGCGTCTTGCTGTACCACGTTCCTACAGCGGCAAAGGCCGATCGATGATTCGACGTAGTCTTGATCCTTGTGATAATTCGAATGATAGTGGTCTAGGGTAGGTTCATAAATTGCGCATGATCAACATATCAGACACGGAAAACATGTTTACTTCACTTGCAAAACAATAATGACATTAGAAGCTCAATTAATTCATCCGGAAAAGAATAACAAAAACACTCACTAACCATCAACACACGAAGTGAATGCAAGAATGAACGTAGGAAAGTTGGGAGCGTTATCATTATATTTATGTGTTTGTTCTATGCGAGGGACGAAAATAGGAAGACGCAATTAGGTAGTTATTTTCATTTTTGCTTTGCTTTTTGTTCTTATAGTTTCGATCATCACGTCGATCGGCTAGCAATGGCAATGAATGATAATATTAGTTGGACCGAGGATCGCGGGGCCTTTGTTAAGCGGCCCAAAGTCGATGTTAAGATCGAATTCGATGCCGTTAATGATAGCTACTCGTTTCCGGAACATTCACATATTTATAGGGATAGCACAATGTAAGTTCTCATTGTTAGTTGGTATGGGTGAAAAATCAGCACGCTCGAATTTTCATATTCCACACACCAATAATTTGGGGGCTTCTTGCATTTTGTTTGACAACTGTATTACATGTTTTCACGTGGCTTATGTTCATACGCATTAAAACATCTCACAAAATTTCATTACAAATACTTCTTTGTAAGAATTGGCAATTTCGATATCGAGACAAAATTTTCATGCGGTTTTAGGCTAATCAGAACGCCACCCTCAGTTTCTTTCTCATCCCTTAGCGCATCGGGCAACCAGACGACAGCAAGCAGTCGATCGACTCCACGATGTCTTCCTCTGATTAACCGAATACCCTCAAACTCGCCAGTTACACTCACGTCGCAACTGCAGGCATCATCTAGATATGGTAAATGTTCTCAGTACGTGTCCTAAGTAACATTACTTAAAGAAAATTGGTTTGTTTGTAGCCGATATCTCATTATCAATTATTTGCCAACCCGAACAACAGCATAGGGCGCGTTACCAAACTGAAGGCAGCCGTGGTGCGGTGAAGGACCGCAGCGGTAATGGCTTTCCAGTCGTTCAATTGACTGGCTATAATAAACCTGCCACATTACAAGTGAGTCCTTTCAATAAATAATGGGCAGGTTGGATTATGTGATTGAAATCGATTATTTTAAGGTATTTATTGGGTCAGACCAGGGAAAAGTAGCACCACATATGTTTTATCAAGCGTGCAAAGTAAGCGGGAAGAATTCGACACCCTGCACGGAGAAGAAAATCGACGGGACAATTGTGATCGAACTGCAGCTGGAGCCGGCGAAGGAGATGCAAGGTACATGCGATTGTGTGGGCATCCTTAAGGAGCGCAACGTCGATGTTGAGCATCGCTTCCCGGACCAGCTCGGTTCGCGCGCTAAGAAAAAGTCCACGCGATGTAGAATGGTCTTCCGGTCCACCATTACACATACGGATGGTACGCAAGAAACGCTCCAAGTGTGTTCTCAGCCTATTGTTTGTAGTACGTATTTTGTATCTAAATCTATAATGTGAATCACTCTAATTATTTGATTTGCAAATACAGCACAGCCACCTGGAATTCCTGAGATCAGTAAGAAATCGCTGACTTCATGTCCGGCGACCGGTGGCCTCGAGCTCTTCATCATCGGTAAAAACTTTCTCAAAGACACAGTCGTCTTCTTCCAGTTGGAGGACGAGTTACATGCCAACCGATGGGAGCAAACTGTCGTACCTGATAAAGAGTTCTTGCAACAGGTAAGTGTCAATTGCCGCTTGTTACGGAGTTTCTCTCCAAATACGCTACAAACACGCGCTGCGCTATACGCGCACCCTTATTTAGTTTGCAACACCAATTAATCTGCGGCGTTTCTTGCTTACTGTTTCAGACGCACTTAATTTGTGTGGTGCCGCAATTCATGCACCCAGATATAACTGAACCGGTAACGGTAAGGTTATACGTTATGTCGAGCGGAAAAACAAGCGAGCCCCATCAGTTTGTATACACGCCCGTAAATGGGGCGATGCCAAGTGGTAAGCTCGCGTCAAATATATTTCATCATCTAAATATCACAGATTGGCTTAATGTTGCTGCCTCGAGTATTGCGCAATACCGACAAACGATACTACCGTTCAAGAAACGGCATTCACATTCAGTGTTTTTCTAATGAGTGGTAGCAACTCAGCCATTCTAACAAAACTTTACCTTAAAGCAATCAGAGATAGAATCACATAAAGAAGAGAAAAGAATAAACCAAAAAGTAGCTAATCATATAATTTTGAATTGGCGTGCGTTGTGTGGCGAACGATGATGTCAGAAAATTCGAGGCAACAAAGAAATATTAAGTTGATTTCGAGCTTTCTTGCATGATGCATGTTGTAGAATACTGTAGTGAGTGATGCGCTGTGAAAGTACTTTTTATTTTGTTGCACCAAGTGCAACATTTTTGGATCATTATAATGCATACAGTGCTAGCAGTGATTTCAAGTATTTTCGCAACGCTTAGTTTAGTAGTTAAAAGGGAAAGCTTATGAAAGATGAACGTCTTCCTCAACGTGCGAATCTCACTCGATGCAAGGAGGAAACGCGAGCAGGGAAGGTTGTTGGAGGCATCACCTTTGACGAGCTTTCTAGCGAGTAATTGGTACTTACTCATTAAAATTACGAAAAATTCGAGCAATTCGACGGCAACTATATGCTTTACAAAGTAAAACATTGGCAGTGTGCAAGAGACCGTGTGGCGAATTGTGAACCATGTTTTGGCAAAACGGAGACATTTTAGCAAAATGTAGCGAATGAGTTCGAATGCCTGCTGTACTTTTTACACACAGTGCGAACGAGTGCTGAAAAAGTTGGGTTGTGCACGCACTTTTGTGCGCTGCACGTTTGTGCGGTTAACGTCTAACTGTGAAACAAATTTGTTTGTTGTTTTTATTTATACTTTTTTTGAATGTACCATATATTTATCGATATCTGTACATGTGAACGAGTGCGTGAATGCAATTTTGAAGAAAATGGACGAAGCGTGCGTATGCGATTCGAGCGCGTTTTTTGGCGATGCTGTTTATTGGTGGCGCGAATGCGAAGATATTTTGTTGCGGATGTACTTGAGGGGGTGGAGTGTTTGTCTGAGCAATTGCGAGAGTCCTTACAATATGATGCATGCATAAGAGCGATGTGCGTGCTGTAAGCATCATAGTTGCCGTCGTTTGCCAACCAATACCGAATGAATTGACATATGCGGCGTAAGGACGTCGGCAGGATAATGCGCTCTAAAGTTTTCCATGCACTTCTTTTTCGCTGATTGTTTGCTCAATGCAATATGGTATTCATTGCAATGATTGATGAAGATAAATTGCTCATAGTACAATCTTATGTTCGGAAACTTTCTGCGTTAAACTGCCGCGTTGTTGCGTTCGCGAAATATTTTATAGAGTGGCTTGGAAATCTGTAGGAAAACATATTTTTCAAATGACGAAAATTTTTGTATGTTTCTTGTGTTTCTCTATAGGTTGTGCGTCGAATTTAAACAAAATCACATCACAATTCTTTTTTATATTTATATATATTGAAAAAATAAAAAGCAATATTTACTGTTATGTACATTCAAAGAGGAAGCATTTCAAATCTTATTGCTGATAGAGAGAAGAATTTCTTTGCTAATGTTTAGAGTCAAAAGCTTTTTAGAAAATCGCAAAACTTTAAATATTGTATATTTTTGCTTTCAATCAGAAGTAATATTTGTACTTGGAGGATTTTCTCAGCGCTGACGGCTACTCTCGTTGCAATGCAATGCACACGCGCGCATCGAGCGTCCAGGGAAAATCCTTCAAACTTGTAACCAACTTGGGCGCAACTATTACGCGCGGTGAACGCTTCGAGCGCAACTAATATGTTACGGTTCAAGTTGGTTTTGCAACTCTAAAAATGAATCTCAAAAATGATCAAAATGTATGAGCTACAAAGGTTATTTAAAATTATTTTTAAAGACTATTCAGAAAACAAAACAACTGAGAGCAATAATTAGATTGAACAATATCACTTTGTCTCATACAGCATACAGGCTCTGTATACGCAGAGGGGCCGCCTGCCGTCGACTACTGTCAGCCTGCGGAGCCTAATATTCTCCGTCAACAGCCGCGTCATTCAGGTCTAAGCGCATCACGGGTACTTAATAAATCAAAAAAACACACACACGCATACACACATTACACAAATGCAATTGCAATCCATACGTACTTACATGCCGCAACAAATACACTGACGAAAGACGACATAGTAAGCATAAACACTATACATAAATCACACAACAAATAACAAGAGTAGGAAACAAGACATAATACACCTAACAGGAAAAGGACGATACGCACAGAAAAACACACACATGATACCTAATTGCATTAACATTAAATCTATATATCAGTTAATGAATTCTATATATCTCTCTTTCGGTCATCAAACATGATAAACACTAAACAACAGCACACTTTGCGGGTGGTCAAGAGGATGTACACTTATTGCGCATCTGAAACCACCCTCGCATCATAATTTCATAATCCCCCCTATCATCGAAGCATACATGCATACATACATACACACGCATCTCTCGATTACACTTCTCTTATTAAACATTCCTATATAATGAATTTTTTGATTTAAATGTATTCGATTTGTTTGTTTTCTTTAACAAGCAGCGCTTGCATCAACCGGTAACGTCCGAACGTTGTCGCCAACGAACTAGCAGCCAATAATTATAAGCCAAAAAACATACACACTACCAAATTCGTAATTGACTCTGTGAATTTTTCCTTTTCCAGGACTCTAGATAGTGCAGCAAGCAGCGCGCCGAGTAGACACAAGCAATGTTAACCGTGTGCAGAAGGACGAGATGGTTGAGTGTGCGAATGCGTTTCCTTGCGTTTGCGATTTTACTTTCCGGTGTGCCAGTGCGATACGAGCGAGCGTGTTGTGAACTCATTCAATACCGAAACTCCCACACCCCCTTAATTGCCCCCGACCCATTTGTGATCTCTTCGCAACAAAGCACCAATTTTTTTTCTCTAATTGTACTACTCACATCACATCTCTTTAATCTATAATTCTCAAGACACCATCTCATGAGTGATGCGTTTGTTGCGTCTGAGTGCGTTTTGTGTGTGCCTGACATGCGATAATAATGATAATTCTTCTGCATTATAAAGTATTGTCCCACTAACAAGTATTTATTCTCTTACTTTCTTATACTTTAGAACATCGCATTATTTTGGATCATATTTAATATTATTTGTTCATTTTGTGCGTGCAGATGTTAAAAATACACCTCCTTGGTGGACAGTTCTCACTCTAGACACACACAACAGGATTATCTCAAACTACTTCCTTCGCATATCCTCACATTTTCTCTGAACAACAAGTATTTGGAATGCGAGTGCGAATTTGCGTGCTGACAAATTTTGCGTGCGATTATTACGATTATATATTACGATGCGAATGGCTGAACGTTACGGCATTTTGATGGATGTGTGTTAACATTGTTTGTCGTATCAACAAAAAACGTCTCATGCAACGCTGCAATAAACTTATTCTGTAAATTTTGCCTGGAATATGTTTAAGAAAAGCAATGTATTCAAAGCGAATTGTTAGTGCGCATGGCGATGTATGAGACGCACCTTCTATACAAAAACCAAAAACAACAACCAAAAACAATTCTTTCTTACAGTGGCTTTGTTGGCAGCTAATTATTTAATTATAGGCATGCGGAGCCATTATGTCTGAATATGCTAATCGGTGTTTATGCGTTTTACAGTTCGCATGGAAACTGGCCAAACAGTGGTGGCTGCATCAGGCATGCAACAAGTGCCATTCCTAACAAAGATGATGCCACCGCCGGGTACTAATTTGGTACCGCTGTCGCAGCGACGCCTTTCCACTGCCAGCATCACAAATGCCGACTCATTGTCGCCGCCGATGCGTTTGATGAACACTCTGAAGCAGGAGTTCATCGATGAGAACAGCCAGAATTCGGTTATGGACCCGAGCGATCTGCACCACCGCTTCCGACACATCTCCGAGAGCTCACTGGATGTCCACCAAGGCGATTCGAACATGTCCATGATAAATGACAACTCGATGGATGTAATGCGCTCGCACAGCAATCAAATGATGCACTCGAACATGAATGAGAACTCGAACCTCAGCATTGTAAATGAGAACAGCATGGAAATGATGACCACATCGCGTGCTCTGGACGTGATCGACGAAGCTGCGAGCCATTACTCGCCGCAACGGTCCCCAGAGGTGATGGATCTACGCCGCAAGATGCCGATGGCCACGGTGGCCGATCTGGTGCACACGAAAGAACCCTCAATGGCTACTTTGCAAAGTTTCGGCGTGATGGAACACAGCGGGCTGCCGTTACCAGCGCAAACTGCACAGAGCATTGAGTCCTTTCTAACAAACATGGAAACAAAACCCACAGTCATGCAAACATCTACGACCGAGATACCGAATTCATTCATGTCGAGCGAGTTGCTCACGTCGCGTACGGATTCTAGCAAACCGCCGGAGATTATGACCGAAGTGCATAGACAGAATCCTATTGAGAATACATTGATGAGCGCTGCAGTAATACCTTCCCGTTTGGATGTGCTTGTTAATTGCGCAGTCCCGCAGAAGGAAGACAACAATGTCCTTCTGAGTCAGGACGTCATGATGCCGCCAATGATCAATACAAATTTAACTCCTCCAATGGCGCAGGCGGCACTCACCACACCAACATCGAATATATCGCCGGATGTTATTCTGAACACTCAAATTTCGCCGAGTTTAATGTGCCGCAACAACCAAGATGCATTATTGCCCCCGAACAATTTACCTCCCCCGGTGAATGTCCCAAACAATCTGTTGACAACCGCGAATAGTAATTTACTATCGGTGAATACCCCCGAAAACGTAATTATTCTTAGCGCAGCTGCCGATCTGCTCGAGACTCAGAAGATGCTGACGTCCGCATCACCGACCGAGGTGATGCCCACAATGACTCAACTGCCCACCAACTCAGGTACAATGGGGAACAATTTCTATACGACTACTGCGGACAATTCCACAATCACTATGGACACATTGGCCAAGACCATTGTACACCAGCAGCAGGAGCAGCAACAGCAGGTCAAGAAGGAAGAAGAGTTACGCATGGTTCCGCCATCACTCGTTACCATGTCGGAGAATGATCTGATCAACATCATCAATCCGAGCTGCTTCGGGCAAGGTAACTACAATTCCATGCATTAAAGAGCCAATTTGCAAGCGAATAATCAAACGAATCTATGCTACGACACCCGATTGCAAGAAACGTGTGTGCTAATCTTCGTTTTAATCTTGCATGAAGATGTGAGTGCTCCTAAACAAGCAGTATCTTTAGACTTGGCGGAGTATAGACATCCAAGAGTCGGTTGCATGAGTAGAAAGCAAAACGAGATAACGAAAACACAAAAGTGTTAAAATCATCACTAATTTAATGTTTAACTAACCATTTTTGAAACGCATCGTTTTAGTATGCGAGCAACGTGTAACATGGAATGGCATTTAACACTGCCGATCTCTTATAATCCCTCCGTTTGTATAAGAAATCGCTTTATTCATTTGTTTATCCAGCAACTGACCGGCTAGCCAAATGTATAAAACCAACAACCAAAAATTAGTCAATGGTATAATAATACCAAAAGAGAGAATTGTGTGCTAACTGTAGATGTTTCCTATGTAGAGTTTGAATGCTTTCTATATTATATATTTTTGTCTATTAGCTAGAGACGAAGCCGAGTATTTGGATGTAATGAACAAGTTGCAATTTGTTGTTTCAGTATAAGAAAGCATATAGCAAATGCAGAAAATTTGATGAGCACGCATTTCAGGCCTTGTGCGATGCGCACGTTCCTGCCGTGCTAAGAGAAAGGGCCGAGAAGATGATAGGAAGAGCAGGTCATTGCTCATGGTGGAGGGTGTTACCAAACAATCATAATACACACGTACACTTTTGATAAGCGCGTGTTCGCATTCGCACCCCCATAATAAAGCTCACTATCTCTTGATCGTTTTGCCGTGACCATCGATATAATCATCACCACTTCCGATTGCATCATCTTATCATCTATCATCACATGAATTAAGCGTCCCTCTGAAACGGGCGCACTTTTCGAATTCCTGTTCGAATTTTGATACTATGCGTATTGACAAGATAGCAACTAAATTGAAGCAAGGCAACGCAAGCAATGCAAAGTCGGTTTTAACGAACCAACCAAAATTTGATGTTACTTACAATGTGTCATATCATACGTACATCGAGCGGCTGATTGCAATGCTCGATGATGATATGTAAATTGTTGCGAAGGCGTTTAGCGATTGTGTTCAGAATGGAAAACCAATCGAATGGATATGTTTGTTTGTAATGAATTCTAATTCACACGATATAGATAGACATATTAAGTGTTTGTATAAATGTATTATCCATTATTATTATTAATCTTATTCTTTAATTTAAGTAGTTATTAAATCGTTGCGACGATGAGCAAGCTATTGATTGATGATGCACAGATACAGATTCTATCTAGTTTAGTAGCAAGCAAGTCAAAGGTAAAAAATACGCGAGAAATGAGAAAAGTGTTATTATTGATTTATTTGTATTATTTTTTATTTTAACGTTTTTGGTTGACAAATGTTCTCAATGCTGGCACGAGTTCATAATTGAACCAGTCAGTTATATTATTACTGAGTAATAAATGATATCTTCGTTCTATTATTATGTTTCGCATACTTTCTCGTCTGTCATAATGGTCTATTTTGTTTCAGATAAAAGGGAAACAAGTGATTCAAATTCATAATTGGTATGAATTGAGCACTTGCCTTTCTAGATGATTATTCCGTCATCTTATTTGTTGAACCATTTTAACACTTTGTTCATTCATAGCCGAACTAAGGTTCAATAGCATTCACAAAGTAGGACAAGAGGAATCTGGGATCAAGCATCATTAGGACTTGACGAGCTTGTCTGTTAGCATCTATACTATTAGTTTAATATTATGTTTAACCCCTTATTTAGGACTTAATTTTAATATATATTTTATAAATACCTATACATAAGATTGTATCCTACCCCAATTTTTAGAAGTATAAAGTGCGCGCGTGTGGTTACTTTTATATATTTGCGTTATAAGTACGTAAATTGGAACATTTGGAGATATTTATTAATTAAAGCAACAAGAAAAATAATTTATCGTAAGATGTTGCGCACTTTAAATTTACTTTAATGCTAAAATTGCCTTTAAAAATTGATACACGTGTGAATTCACCAACCAACCGATCATGGGAGCAACTAATGATTTATAAATAAAAAACTAAAGAAACGTACGCGTAAGTCAAATTACACATTTTTCACGGGTCGTGGGTAGTCTTCTACCAGTAATAATTGTTATCTCCTACCTATGTACAATTACGCAATTTGCTTAAAATAGTTTTTTATATTCGCTTTTACACTCTATTACGTATGATCAAAGAATTTTCAAATACAACATTTTTATTCTACGTTTATTTGTTTGGTATCGCGCCGCAATTTTAAATAGAAAGAAGAATTGATATTTAAAACAGTGCAAGATGTTGCACTGATTTGTGTTTTTAATGATCGTATTTTACGATTACGGTTCTACTAGGTATTTAAATTAATTAAAAACAAATTCTCATTAATCCAGAGAACATGCGTAAGTATCAAATTAGCAAATAATTTATAAATCAGCAACCATGCCTTCCATATATATTCCCGGGGCAATTTGCAATTTCTGCCGCTTGTCAAAATGATCCATACTTTTATTTTTTCGTAAGCTATTGTTTCTGCTGTCATAAACTAGATTATCAGTTGACACACCTCTTCTGTTTTTAAATGATACATTTCGCTGATTCATTTCCACTGATCTTTTCATAGAATCACGATTGACGTTCGTTTTGCGCAACATTGCTTGAAAATTGAATGGTGGCTCATCCTCACGCTCATTATCCTGCGCATAAGAAGCGTTTTTCCTTCCAATACTTTGCAGCTCTGCAATGGGGTTGACTCTGTTTTCAGGATGATTATTTCTTTCAAGTGAATTATGTGCAGCTTTATTGCTATACTTCACCGGTGATGAATATGCTTTTATTGGATTGTAGGAGTGACTTTGAGTATTGACTGTATAATTATTGGATGAATAATTATTTATCGGTGGCGGCACTGGTAAATTTTTTCCATATTTATGGGGCACACTTTGCCTGTGTGTATATTCAGGATCGGCCGGCAAAACTGAACTTAATCGTCGAATTGGTTCATCCGGATCTCTGCAATATGGTAACATTGTTAAGGGTTCATTTGCTCGATGCATGGACGGTGTTTTCATGTTTGTTGAATATGGTTTTGCAATTGTTATTTTGGTATCATTTAACGCACTCGTTATTTTCGATGACACGTTATCGCGCCATTGAAACGGAGCGTCCCAATCTTCTTCCCTGTCCATAGCCACACTAAATAATTGTAGTAGATATTAAGCAAAGGTTGTGTTTATTGATATTTCACTTACCCAGGATTAGAAAGTGGATCACACATATATGATGTATCAAAAAACGGTATGTCACAAAGTCTAAAAGGCATTTTGAGTACAGATGGTTTCATTTCACCCAGCCAATTCGCCGGTTGCGCACGGCGATCCACAAGATCCAAGCCAATATTGTTGGTATGTTTTTGCAAAGTGCAAACCGCTTGTTGATTGAAAAGATGAACCTTAAATTCCATATTAAACATATTTTGTTCGAATCGAGCAATCTAACTTTTTTACCTGTTGTGAAAAGTTGAAAAGGTCTTGATATCTTGCTGCTCTGTATTGAAGTAATACTTGAAACATACTTTTTGCCTTCCATTTTTCGCAGAAGAATCTTATAAATTTACAAGTTGCTGCATCCAATTTTTCAGCAGGCGCAGTCACTAATGGGCCATATGCTTTTCTACTTGCTACACCGCGATAAGCTAGGAAACAATTAAATTAAGAATAATGTGCTCAAACTGCTCAACTGTGGATTATTCTGATTGTGAAACTTCGGAATCATGTTCGTTATCGACGCTATCAATATCCTCGTCGACAACTAAAACAATTTCGAAGTTTAACATTCATTTGTAACAGAGAGACAATTATTACCTTTTTGTAAAACACGCGCTGCTTTATCTTCCTCCATTTCCTCATTGGTCTGCGGACGCTTGCTGACAAGTTGGCCAGCAAGCTGCTTTCTAAGATTAAGCTTCGCCAAAAATCCACGCATCATTGATTGGATTTTAATAATTTTCTTCACTTGTGTTTCATACAAACGAGCCAAGTATTCTTCATTGTAGTACTTGAGAAAAACCTTTGATTTTCCTATCATCCACCCTTCCATTTTGAGGCGAACAAGTAGTAAACGACAATTATCCTTAGAGACTTCAACGTTCTCATCGAAGTCAAAAGCGAGAAACTTGTACCGTCTAAGGAATTCATTGAATGGTACACGTTGTGGATATCCTTTCTGTCTTGCTTTGACTGTATCAACAACAGCCATTGCTCTGAGTTGTTGTTTAACAATCTCGGTATGAAATCCTCTTGCTTGACCATTAAGATCTGAGCGCAAACATCGTACAAAGTGTGTTCCTCCAGCGGAACCACCAACTGAAAGTTCTTTGAGCAATTCCAAACATAGCGAGCGGAATGTTGCAACGGTGGTTCGCATTTTTGTAATTTGAGAAAATTGGGTATCATTTCCCTAAAATTATATGATATAATTATTACTTATTAGAAAAATTACTAAGCTTACTCTTTGTCCTCCAAGATCTTCATCAGAAGATGAAGAAAATTTTAATTTGCTCTTGCTTCGGCTTTTGGTCATCGCGGATTCATCAAAAGAAATATAGAGATTTCCAGTGCTCGTAAGTTTGGAAGTAAACAATGATTTTATGTACTTGTTCTTTGATAATCTTAAAGTTTCAATTACTTCAGGTGGCAGGAAATCTCGATTTCTATCTGGCATTTCTTTTGCGTTATAAGTAACTTTTCCAGTAAAATGAGCAATTGAAAATTCCATAGGTCCAATTACTTGGATGTGATTTCTATTTGGTGATTTTAAATAATCTAAAAATTTATTATACTTAATCACACAATATTATCGTATTAATTTATTTACCAATGATATAATCTCCAGTATTTGCCATTCTTGAAGCATCATCAATAAGCATTAGCAATCCATCTGGCTTGCCAAGAATTTCATCCAAAGTAGCTTTATTATCGTAATAATGAAGATTATGAAGCGGGACATCTTCCTCAGTCATCTCCAAGGCTTCCCAAGCAAATACCCGCTGAACGAAATGATAATGAAGTTGTTCGTTTAAACAATTAATAAACAACTGTGTTAAATGGTTTTCTTTAAAACATTCAAATCCATAAATATCCAATAAGCGCACTGAGAATTTTTCTCCACTAAAATGCAAAAAATTAAGTAATAATTAACACCAATAATTTAACATCAATGTAACTCACAAAATAGCACGACCAGTAGATAATTTATAATTAATCAAGCTAATAACATAATCAACCAGTCGATTATACATTGTGTTTGCAAACACATCTCTTGCATCGCGCGCTTCGTCGCAATTATGGCGTCGACGAACTGCAGTTCCTTTCTTAATCAAACAATAATTAGTTAAAGCCCATGATATTTTCTTTTCATCGGCTTCTAACAATTGGGCAACATGTTCAGCAATCTCTTCATTTTCAATTTCAGCAACATTATTTTCTGCTTGTCTAAAGCGCACATCACCGATGATTAAACAAGCAGCGAGAATTCGTTGAATCATGTCAATTTGGCCTTCCTCGAATTCAAAAGTTTTGAATATTTCACAAAGTTTATCGTACTTCTTCACATTGATATGTGGATTATCGCGTGGCTTGGTGTTTGACAAATCTCCGTCAGGAATGCGCAAATATCGGTACTTTCTTCCAAGTTGCAATTTATACGAAGAAAGAGCGCCTTGAGATTGCAAATTATCATAAAAGTAATACAACATGTGATAGTTTGATTGAGACATATCAGTTGAAGAAATTCTCCACTTTTCAAGCTGATGCATTGAAAAAATCGCACCGGAAACTTTACCGGTGCTACCAAAAGTTACTTCCGTTTTAAGAACGCATCTTGTTGAGTAGTCATTGTAAGGAGTTGAAGCATGAGTAAATGCATGTATAAGTTTCATTGCATCTTTAATTCGATTACTGTTAATGTTATCATTTCTTCCAACATAGAGCAAATGATCCAATAAATGCATAAAGTTTGTTGTTTTCCCGGACCCACTTTCACCGCCTAGTACAATATTTTGTGGTATTATTTGATGAAGTGCATCCTGATAAGCACCTTCAGCCATTGCGTAAATATGCGGAGCGTTATCAGATCGGGATTTACATGCATATTTTTTATGATATTGATCACCATAAATCTCCTGCTTTTCATTTGGATTTAGTATGAGGAGAATATTGCCAATAAATGTATGAAATTGTCCCATTTTCATACGTGCTTGTAACTCTTGAAGCACTGTTTCCTCGCTAATTTTTTCCAATGCTGCTAAATCCTCGACATACAGTCGTTGCATTTCTTCATCTCGTGATTTCTTGTAAAAGTTTGTTATGACAAGTGTATCGTTATTGCTTTGACGTTTGTCTTGAGTAATATCATTCAGTAATGATTTAATCTCTTGTGATAACTGAAACATATTTTGACATCAACTTCATCTTTTAAAATTATAAAGATCTCACATGGTAATTATTTTCAGGAACTTGTTCCAAGAAGGGATGTTCAATCATTTCCATTATATATGGGCGATGTTCTGGATTCTTCACTAGACACCTTTAATAATTAAACAGGAATAAATGTTATATTTTTAAGATTATTTATTACTCGTTAATGAAATCATTAAATGTTTCAGTCCAATTGGCCGGCCTGTATAAAGTGGGAGGTGGATTTCTAACAATTTGAAACATTGCTCTTGTCGGATGCATATCAGTAAAAGGCGCTTTGCCATCGCCTAATTCAATTGCCGTAATTCCTAAAGCCCATACATCAGCTCGGTTACCGTATCCACTTTCCTCATCCTCTGGGGTGCTTATAACGACTTCAGGAGCCATCCAACATGGGGAACCAAGACAAGTATCACTTTTGCCAAATGTGCTACTTAAATGTCTCGCAAGACCAAAATCAGAAAGTTTTACTTCGCCTTCTTTAGTTAACAGGATATTGCTTGCTTTTACATCCCGATGCATAACACGACTTTCGTGTAAATGGATTATAGCCTATCACATGGGTAAATAATTAACGAACGACAAGCATTATTTAATAAAAATAACTACCTTCACGGTTTCTTTTAAAATATAAGCAATATGCTCTTCGGACATGCGTCGATTCTTATTCAGAATAGAATTAACAACATCAATTACGGGTCCTCCTTCACATAACTAGAGAAATCATGAAGAATTTTCAAAAACGTTAACAAATAACTAATAGGATCACTTACTTCCATAACAAACCAAACAGAATCTTCATGTTCATCTACTTTACGGAATGTACCATAAAAATCGGGAATATTTGGATGCGAAGAAAACTCTTTAAGTACACGATATTCTTCTTGAATGTACAAGAAGTTTTCGCGAGTAATTTTAAGCATTTTAATCGCAACTTTGCGGTTATTTTCCTCATTATCGCGTGCCGCAAATACTTTACCACAAACACCGGTCGCAAGGCAATCTTCCAGAAAGAAACGATCTTTTGGATCTGGTAGCTCATCTATTTGTAATTTGTACATTATTGCTTTTAAACAAACTGCAACTTTATTTCACCAACGTTCAAAATGTACTAAAACTTTTGGATCACAAAAGTGCTGTAAATTTGTCTAATTGAATTATCCGAATATGTTAGACAGTCACAAATTACGAACTTTATGGATTCATTTAATCTGTCCTCGACCTTAATTTTGCATAAGAAGTTAGAAGGTTTCTGAAACGAAACAAGAAATCACTGTTTGATATGATTCACGAAAATAATATTTATCATGTTAATAGTTTATTAATTTAAAATTTATTTTGGTAATTCCAACTCCTTTGATTATATATTATTTTCAGGTAAATCTCAGCAATATATTAAGATGGAATTTATGTGTTAACATGTGATTCATATTGTACAATTAATTTACATTGTAATAATATCTTAAAATAATTGGAACTTATCATAAATTAAGGATTTAATAAAGTTCTGAAATACAGTGCGACCTCTCGCCGTAACCTTGTACCATGAAGCTCACAGTGCTCAACATAGAGGCCGCGTCAATGCAATATTTCACCAGAAAATACTTTAGTATAATTCAAAAGTTTGCACAGTAAATCTAACGGAAATAATACTTATTAGGTGTTGGTTTATTTATAAATAAATAGTTGAATTATATAGGACATATCTATCTGCATAGTCCAGTAAATAAGCAAACAATAAATATGTGGATTTCACAAATAATAATTTAAGTACAAATCAGTCCAATTCTAATCGCATGTAGCTAGATTAATTTCTACCTCGTCAATTAGCTAGATTACATACATAATTACATATTATCGTCAATATTATTATTAGTAGTTGAGTAGTTAATTCTCATCTAGCATGTTACGTGTCGTTCAATTACGCCTATTAGCGAAGGAATAAATAATTGGTTGTGTATCATACACGCAGCAACAACTATTCCTATTATCAAGCGTGTACGCCGCAGGAGATGCGCAAGTGTGTGATGATCGATGCGATTTTCCAAGCAGTCGGCAATGTCGCGATATTTTTAATGCCATTTGAATGCCACGGGCGCGCAGAATGCGCTTCGCCACGGTGGATTGCAACGGCATAAAATATAATATTTGATGAATGACGGCGATGCGTGTGCATTGCAGCGAGCGGCGGCTGATAAATAAACCGCGCTGAACTCTCTCACGGCGCGGGCTGTCGTCGCGTTGCGCCAATGTCAAACAACAAATTATCTTTTTATAGCTTTTTCGTCGCGGGCGCGAGCATTGCTGGGTCGCATCGGCGATTGCGTATTGACGGCTAGCGCGCGCGCGTTTCCGCCATTGCACATTTGCAACAAATATGCCAACGTTGTGCGCGGGACGTGCGGATCGCTTGTGCTTGCAAATTTAACGCCACATAATGCACACTCTGCCTTCGAATAAATACAATAAATAAAACTTAATTAACTATCTCCACCTCTGCCGTATCGCATCTGTACAATATTTACATACACGCGCGCATACGCATTGTCTGTGCACCATTAACTCTCTTCGACCGCGTCCCGTCGCCGGAATGCATCATCGTAAAACTGATTATAAATTACACAATTGCCGGGCGCACGCGCAATTTATTCCATTCGCACTTTTTGCGCGCTGCACGTGCAGAAATTAATTGCAAATGCTCTTCCATTCCTCGACGACGCACGTTTCGCACTCGACTTTGCAGCACCAGATGAATTTGCAGTTGCATCTCTCCGTGCGTCGCTGCCGGACATAGTTGTACCCACGTCCACAACACAACGACGAACAATTCTCCTGTCCAGTCGAATTTCGCTGGCATTCTCGTCCCGTCGTTCCCGACACGTCCAGATTAGGGTCGCTTTCGCAAAAGTTGGGCGAGCGCTGGTAATACAGTAGGTCGAAAGATAATGCACGTTTGTTCTTCTCACGGGGTGCATTACCATTCGAGTTGCGCACTATCCACTCTTTGTTATTCTTTCTCGCTTTGAGTCTCTTCTTCCTCGAAGTTTTTATTCTGCTTTAAGATGAAATATTATTCAGGTAAATTATGAGTAAAATTGTTCATGATAGTTACATTTTAAACGAATCAGGCTTGTCGTTTCCGGTATTATTCTGATCGACAAGCACAGCTGTTCGAAATCGCTCCTTCAGGACTTTTCCCACCATACGGATATCGGGAGTGGATCGCCAGCAGGTTTTCAATTGGCAACTCCCGGACATTCCATGGCATTTGCATTGAACTTGCATATTGTTTGCCACTGCCTAAAAATTTTGAGAAATTACTTTATTAATGTTTTATTCATTCTGCTCAAGTAAACTAGACAACAAGGAAGCATTCGCCATTCAACATTTACTCTGCGACGTTTGTGGTTTTGTTGTTTTTTTCCGCATCGTTTGAATACGTTTTCCGCATGCTTTCCATTTAGCAATTTCCAATTTCCATTTGGGCAGCGCTTATCAAGCTCGACAACAATGACATGCGCATTCTAAGCAGGGAAAAAAGCATATTGCGACTTCAAAAAGGAGAGACGCGCATAGATCACCGCGCGCCGAAGGAGACACCTCGCGTTTATAGAGTACTATAAAGGAAGAATTGTACGAAGCACTTAACCGATAAAGTCTTTGGCCATTATGCCGTTATTCGGATCGCGCTGTCGCTCGTCGTCTAATGCGCGCCCGCAATCTATCTCTGGCCATTCTATCACAACGCGCGAGCGCTCGCGCCGCACAACACATTCAGATTGACGACGCGAGATGAAAAGGACGCAATTCCTCCACGACAATCGCAATTCGTCTCTCTTTGCGCGTTGCTGTTGCTTTGATGTTTTTAGTGCCTTTTACACGCAGTCAGACACACATGCAAAACGCACAAAATGCCGTCAGCTCTTATCAATTATCTACGCGTTTACTTATTCAATGCGCATCTATTCATTGTCTGCTTTTTTAGGTATGATGATGCTTTTCAATTATTATTTTCATACTACCAATTTACGGATGATAACAGAATATTTTCCCATGGATGAAAGAATGTACTTATGTGTACTTACAACTCGTCCAACTTGATTATTGTGTCGATTAACGCGACTTTGCAAGTCGGAAGCATTATCCCGATTATCCAGCAAGGCTCGTGTAAACTTCATCCCAAATTGAAGATTATGTGAGCATCCTCCCCACTTCCATGGCGCATCCGAGGCGATCTTCATGCGATAATTGCGCCGATCGCATCCGCAATTAATTAGCCGACCCTGACTGCAGGCGCGAGCTACTGCAATTGTCGCCCCAGCTGCAGACAGCGCAAACGTGAAGGCCGTCTCGCGATAACCTGGAACACAAAAGCAGTGGAATAAACGCTAAATCGAATAAAAATGCATCGGCGACTGGAGCAATTAGATTTACAATTGAAATTAGCCGCAACTGATTTCGTTGCGTGATTTCTACATGGCACCGAGTGTTGCGCGAAGACCACCGGCGCCGCTGCGCTCGAAATGGCAATTTCTGCTTCTCTCTTTTGGCATCCGTCGTTTAAACCAGCCGTTCTTATCAAACGCCGGCCGCAAGCACGCGTAAAATATTTATGAATGCACAACAAACAACAGCAACAGCTTCAAGAAGTTAAATATTCCTAAGTGAAGTAAACGAAGAAGACGACGGCGACGAAGAAGAAGCGGCTTCAAGTTGCAGGATGAGTTTCATTACAAATTTAAAAAGCGTTTTACTTCTTGGTGATAATCACTTGCGATGATGCGCTACTTGTGTGGTAAACAGCTTTACGAATTAATAGAATTAAGCATCTTACGAATTGATCCTTGATTAAATTAACTATCAACTAATATGAAAAAATAGCTAAATAAAACATAGACTTTTACGTTTTTATGATTGTAAATATAAGTAAGTAGTAAATAAAAAAATGTGTGAGTATAAAAAACATGAGAAAATATTTTCTTTTGCTTTACAAAACTAGTATTTTCGATTATGCCAATTATAGATTAATTGATATCGGAAAAAATATGAAAACAAGGTTCATTAAGAAAAGATGCAAGCAATTGAAGATGATTAAACCAATCTCGCATCTTGTGCGGTAAATATTCTTTGGATTAACGCGTATAAAAAAACCTTGATAAGTGACAGTAAAATTCTCTGAAAATCAAATGAGAATTCTTTGTAATTTCATGCAAAATAATTGCAATTAGGCTCACATTTTTTCATGAGTTATGTTTGTTATTTCATACCTATGGAATAAGCCGCAAGAAGTTGTACAATATCCTAGATTGAAAGTCACTTAGTTGCTAGCTAATTAAACAAAGGCACATTTTCAGTTGCAAAACGCTCAAAATGCACTCTGGTGGTCTAAATAATTAGAGATGCAATCGAGCACCACAGCCATATAGCAAACATCTTTAAAGACGAAATCGCATAAAGACAAACCAAGTAAGCTGGCGAGATCCTCCTCTTCGTCTTCAGCCATAAATGCACGCGCTAGCTGGCTGCACTGGCGCAAAAACCGTTCCGTTTCTGTTCAATCTCAACCACTCGGAGCAATTCATTTGATGCGCGCACTCGGTATCTATATTGAGCTGATGCTTCGTCTTTGATTTTGATAATGCAGCGCACGCATCGCTTTTAATAGTTCGCTCGGACATCGATTCCGTCGCTCATCGCGCTTGTTTGTACGTACACATGTCGATTCGATAATATCCTTTATGTAAGGAACGCTTTTCTTGCGCGGCGACGTCTCGCGAGGTGTACTTATCCGTGTTTAAATCTTCATGACGATCCCATTTATGCTGTTTGCGCAGCATGGCTTTTTCAGCGCAATCGATGATTCGTCTCTCAATTTTTTTCGTTGTCCTGCGTTGCGTTCGCGACGTTATTTGCGATTGTCGCGTACGCAAACGCCGTTCGTTTACTTCACGTTTCTGATTCATTTGTAATTCCCGTACTGTTTTCTGCAATTTACAATGTTGCAAAAACCGAGCAAATGTGTATTTATCTAAGACGCAAACATGCACTTCACATGTGATTATTTCTCCAGCAAATTGTTTTTTGCGGGCGGTTTCTTTCCGAGTGATTAAGTTATTAATAAATCTCTGATGTTTTACTACATGAGTGTTTTATATTTTGTTTTTTTCTAAAAGTAAGTTATCTGAAAACATTAAGGGCAGTAAAATTTTATCTTTATATTTCACTAACGTTTTCAATTGTTTGTTCGTGTATGAGCATTGATTGTTTAAAACTTTACCAAAAATTTCTGTTATCTGAAATGATGCATCAATATTTATTCAACATATTACAATTATTGATTTAACTCAGTTAAGGCAGGAAATATTGAACTATCCTTAATCCAGGATAATTTTCTCTGTTATTATGTTATTCGAAGAAAAGTAATAAAATAACAAATAAAACTATGTAGATTTAATCTTAAGCCAGAGTAAGGAAACATGAGATTAAATATAAAGATAATAATTAAAGCTTGAGCATTTCGATATCATATGCATCAAAAACCGCACGCATGTGGCTTGCCGAAGCCAATAAAATGCCGCACAATATGCAATTAATTACATTTCAGGTGTAATTAGCAATTTCCTAATGGAATAAGCGCAGCCAATTGGTAATTTGCATATAGATATCGTTTAGACAAATGCAGTACACGCACTCGATTATCATGATCATCATCATCGTCGCGATGGTAATCGGCGTATCTTGTCCAGCATGTCATGATTGGCGTTTGCACGATTATCAACTGCTTGCGCATTCGAATTAATCTCAATTAGCGTTCTGCGCGTTTGATTCTCCAGTCGGCAAGCGAGAGCAAGTTATGAGGTTAGCAGTTAATAATTTAAACCAATTTTCCGCGCATATTTTAACGCTTTAGTACGCGCTGAGCAAACACAAGTGCGCGCATGTAATTAATTTGCCTTCGATATTTATTAGAGGCAGCTATTACGGTGCAAAACGACGATGACGATGAGTGGAAGCCAAGAAAACGCAAAATGCATGCAACCACCATTTGCATACTGTTATTTATTTAATGTGCACTTGCGCACGCAGCAACTCAACCATGGAAAACCATCAGGCTCGCGCGCAAATGAATCGAGAGATGGAAATGCACAAGCATTACAGGTGACACGTAATTAAATGCTAATTTGTGTATGATTTTATATATGGCTCGCCGTTTTGATTGCTGCCATTTAATTCGAAGTAATTCCACAGAGATTTTTAATCGTTAAGTGCGGATATGACATGATTTTAAGTAGAAATTATCAGATTATTCATGGTCTGTATTATGATTTCAACTTAATACGAAAATTAATGGTTAAATTCTCTTGGTTTCAACTTTTAATAATTTAGATAATTATTGTGCTGTTGGTGAGATTTTCAATTAATTTCCGTGTGTAGAAAATAAAGAAAAACGGTGCAAATTAAATAAATCACCAACTTCCTTTCTGTAAAAGGTAATAAAAGGCCATCAAGTTCTTGGAAAAAGCCGTACGACAATAAAAGCTCATGATGTCTCCATCAAAAACTCCATGAAGAACAACAACAACAACATGATAAATATCTTGAATAAAATAAGACGTGGGCAATAATTTCTTGATTAGTTCCGGATTTTCGAATGATTTTCGTTATGGAGGTCTTAACGCTTCCTCCAAAAGCGCTCACCTACCGTGGAAAGCCTCACAGTCCCATTAGTCGCGGACCATTTTAGTGGAAAAGGGTGGCACTCGCGCTTCACCAACAATACGCATTCACGAGCATTTACTCAAACGCTATTGAGCGCATTGAGAGAAAACGTTTACGCTAAGCGAGAGGAGCTACCAGCAATATTATTGTGAATGCAAAGCGCATTCGGTTGGCTTGAACGCACGTGAATAGATGATAGCTTTTCGGGGGGCTTGAAGATGCTGCGTGCTGCAGACCGAGAAAAGTTTGTCATCGATACGCGGCGCATTGTCTCCTCCGGGGTTACCTACAGCGTTGACACCTGGATGACACCGTTTCGCTTTTTGTTACCAGCGCGCAGCCATTCTTTCCGCCTTTCTTCTGCGCTCCATTGTCGTTTGTTCGTCGACGACAGGAAAGCGTTATTGTTTGCAAATATATTGCTACTTATTGCCGGTTGCATGCAGTGATACTCAATTGACATGTTGGCTGTCAGGGTGCAATTGTATGCTTGTTTGTTTCTGTCACTTGAGTGAAAAACGATACAGAATTTTTATCTTAAATTGTACGCTTATTTTTTTTACATCGGGCGAGGTGTATTGCAAAGGATAATTTTAAAATGAGAATTATTATATACCTTTTTGAAGGATTGAACTTGAATAAATATTTTGCTTGTGCGCCAAATTTGAACAATTCCATCGATGCCCCTGGAATTGATGTTGGCACTCCTGAAGCGCGTCCTGCAATCCTAGAAGAGCAACCATCGTGACATCAGGCTGCTTTTGGCATAATTGCATTTGATTCTTGGTGAGACCCGGAATAGTCCGGCACAGCGTCGCGTCCATTGCGGCGGGCAATGGAAGCGTTGATTGAAGGATTGCCATTTGCTGGCTGTACGTTGAAATTTTACCCAGGACACTGCAAAAAATAAGTAGACATTTTTATGCAAATTGTTTGAATCTGATTAATCTAAAAATCAACTTGTTCCCACGGATTTCAATTACATTCTTAATCCTACTTTAGTTGTCAATAATTTCGCAAGATTTCTTAATCGATTGAATAATTAATTTCTATAACTTGTACAGTTTAAGCAAAAAATAAATTGCTGTTAATTGATTAAAAATATTCCATTTCTTAAATTCCGCAGGATAAACAAAAACAAAATGAGAATTTGATGGGAAAATATTTGAAACTTTGTTTGTTTTACTCCTTGGAAAAGGGCACGAGAAATTCCTAACTTTTCAAACATTTCTTGCTTGTTAATTATATAATCTTATAAAATATGCGTGCGAGTGTCATTTTGTTGCTTTTATATCCAGTCAAAAAGTGCTACTTGAGTAGAGAAATACGTCAAGATTTTCTGATAAGAAAATTCCGGTAATTCCACCCAAAAAAAAGAGGTGCTGCTCGACCAACCCTTTCTCGATATTGAATTTAAATCGCTATAAAAATTGAAAATCTTTATGCGTAATCAACGTGACACATTTT
Organism: Anaulacaspis nigra; assembly: GCA_030264675.1. Taxonomy (NCBI): domain Eukaryota; kingdom Metazoa; phylum Arthropoda; class Insecta; order Coleoptera; family Staphylinidae; genus Anaulacaspis; species Anaulacaspis nigra. Next base: position 151,534 of record JARJDV010002809.1, read on the forward strand.
ACAATGTTATCTTAATTTTTGTGACGCCTAAACTTTTGTTTTCGAACAAAATTAAAAGAGCTGAAAGCAAATTTTATTAAAGTTTAATCGCGTTCCATAACATTCAGTGTACCATGCGTGAATGCATTAAATTCCAATCAATTTGTGGTCGAAAACTATTTTAATCGAAAAATTTGAGGAATTTTTGGGAACACGGTGCGCGCTTGCTTCACATGTCCTTGCGGCCATCGAGTTCTTTGGCCATTAAGACGAGCGCTAGATTTATTGTTTGCGTCGCAATTGATATTGATAAAGCGCGATACTAAAATGGCAAACGAGCAGTGCACATGCATAGAAATAAATCTCTTAAGCAAGTGCTTAACTCTTCTCTTGCCGTTCTTGCATCTTCTTATGTCGTGTCCGGCACTCGCGAAGAAGATTGACATTGACGCAGCACGCGTTTATTCGTTTGATCGAAGACATCAACTGGTTTGCTTTTTGCACACGCGATCAAATCCATCAACGTGCCTCTTGTTCTTTAACACTTCGCAGTAGTTCATTAAAATATTCAAATCGAAATCAATGAATAATTTGATCTTATTAAGCGTTATTCATGGAGAGTATAAAGCGCAAATTGAATTAACTTTTTTGGATCGCAGGCTCTCATAAATTTCCTATTCATGAACGAATGCTTAACAAAACTTACCGTGCTTCCAAATAAACCAGCAAAACACTCACAAATAATGCAATTCTGATCATTTTTCATGGCACTGAACGAATGATAATTGTTTAAAACGTAAAAAGTTTGCTCCTTTTAACACTTTGTCTTTGCGCAGCACCACTGTTGTCGCACTGGAACTGTTCGTGTGAGGTGCGATGGCGCTCCTGCAGTTTTCAGCACGGCTAAAGAAGTCTCACACGCCGAAGAAGTAGAGGAAAAGTTGGCGCGCCGGCGGCAACGTGAAAAATGACAGATGGCGTACGCACTGAGCGCGCGCGCCGAGGAAGAGAACCCCCGCACAAAACGTGCGAGGAGCAGGAAACGCGCCGCACACTGGAGGACTGCATCCGTCGCGTTCCTTTCGCGGTGTGCGTCGATGACGCTTGCGCACCAAACCGCTTAACTTCTTTGCGCGCGCTGCACCACGATATCAACAACAACAAACAACAAACAACAAACAAACAAACAACTGAGACCAAATCTTACGGACTTAAGTCGCTCACGCAACGGGAAATGCACTTGAAGCGCCAAACTCCAAAACTCTACTACTAACGATCTTGTGGAGCGCGTCACGTTCAACCGTATTAGATGGAGGAGACCGAGACGGCTGGTGCGTTTCATGCACACGGCAGCGTGTAATGAGAACGCAATCGCAATCGTACTTAGTCGCGTGTTGCACATGCGGTAAGAGGGGTGGCACGCGCATACAGTCAACCCTTTTACAGTTGTCGACTCGCCGGCAATCAGTTAGCGAATGATTATCGTGATGGATGTGTATTTATGCTGGCAGCATGATCAGACGAATCAAAGTCGGCGAGACGCGCTGATTACATTCAAATGCACGCACGCGACACACAAAGACAAAGTCGAGATGAAAAGCGAGCGCCGAGTGTGCTTGTTGTTCGCGGATAAACGATGCGTTCGTCATGCGTACGTCATGACGAGCTAATCACGATCTAATCGTATGCGAAATGTAATTGCTTTCTGCCTTTGATTTTCCATCTAATTTTCATACGTTCATGATCCTTTAATGAATTGCGTTGAATCTAATTTGCGTTGACTGTTGATTTGAAGAAAAGGCAAAACGCACGAGGGTAAAATTGATTTCGTTATGGTGCCTGTCATGAAGGTGGGAGCTGGAGACCTCCGAAAAGGTGGAGACCTCACACAATAGCTTATCATTAGAGGTGCGCTGTTGAATTTCGCAACGCTCTAATGACTCAATGACTTGAAGAGACCGGACCAGAAGGAAGGCGCTGAATGGCCATTTGGTGGACCACCTATTATTTTGGAATAATACGATTTACAAAATGTTCAGGCGATTTTAGTGCGTTTCACTTCACAGTTGCTTATTACCAAACAAATTCCACTTTTGTTGTTGAACATTTTATTTGCATACTTTTCTTCTCTGCCTCTTGCCCCTTGATTTCATATTATTTTATTCATAAAATTGAAAATGATGATGAAGACATTACGAGAAATTTAATTTAGTATTACATTAGCACTTTACCTTAAGACGTATTAAGGACTTGAGTAAGAAGCTTGGCGTGGAAAGAAAATCAAAATGATTGATGAAAATGGCAAAGGAGAAGCGAAAAGTGCAAAGAAGTGAAGAAGTAAGTGGCAATTTTGATATCATTTTATAGCGTTGAAGCGCGGCTGTCCGTCTGTAAAAGCGTAATAATTCATAAAATGCATTTATTAACATCTCTTGCTGCTTTGCCGGCGTGAAGAGGCCAATGACAGCGTGCGTGCTTGTGCACAAAAAAGAAGTGAAGATGAGCTAATGACAAATTGATGAAGACACTTTCAACAACACTGACTGCGCTTTCAACTGCACAAGATGACAAATGGCCATAGCGCTAATCATTTAAAAATGAACACGTTATTTTTCAAAGGGTTAAATTTTCATTATAAATAAATTGTTTAGTTTAAATTTAAAAATTTACTCAAGTAAGGCGTGAAGTATAGGTATGTACCTTGGAATTTTGGGAAAGTTTGTAGACATAAGCCTGTTCGTACGTGCAAATTCTTATCAGGAACAGCAAGCAGCGCGACCCAGCCTCGTTAAATATAAGGTGCATTTCAATTTGTAGAACGTGTAACCTTCATTGAAGCATAAGAAAACGTAATGAGAAGTATTAGTCAAGTGTTAGTGGCTTACAGAGAACGAAGTTAATATGTGGGAAAACGAGAACACTGAAAAGGGAAAGCAAGGTATGGATTAAAGGTTTATTAACGCGATTATTATTGAATTTCCATTCTTATTTTATTGTGTTACATATCGTGGAACTGGCGCTGAAGTAGGTAACCTAAAAGTGAGTTATTCTGGTATAGCTCTAAACGACGACCAAATTGTTTATATTTCGTGCGCCTACTGGAAATTCCAGGATGTGCAATGTAGCATTAAATCATCCACTAGTAAATAGTGGCATGTGAGGATTGATTACGTCCCTCGACAGTTGACACAAGCGTAGTCGATTTCGTAGAGACGTCTGTTTATGTCCAAAGAGTGCTTCGCGCAAAGCAAGATGTAAAAGATGCTGTGGTGGTAGAAGAAAAGCATTAGCACCTCGATGCACGCGCGCGACAACCGAGTGATTGATTTCGTCCCGACGTGATACACGTGTTCCCCACTATAATAATCAACACTCGCCGAAGATGTTTAACCCGACAACTTAAACGTTTTGACAATGCGCGTACGGTTTGTTTTCATCGATCATAATGTGAGTGTCGTATGATTAATTCGCTTTGCTAATCGATTCAACGAAGACAAATATTTATCGATCGATTGATCAAAGGCTCGTCCTATTTCATACATCATCAGCATTTTTAAGAGAGTCAAGTGCAATCATTATTATTCGCCGTAATTCTTTCTTCATATTCCAATTATTTTTCGATGTTATTTATGAAATTAAAAACTTTAATGTAGTAGTAATAATCATAAAGGCATAAAATACCCACTCGTAAAGCATAAGATTATAAAGTAATAAACATTTTATTGGACTTGCTATTGAATAATTAACGAATCTTCAATCTTGATAACAAGTAATTAATTATTTAGTCGACATTTATTGAAAATCTTAAAATTAGCAAACGGTTAATGAATAATATCAATCCAATTATCACAAATAATCATCAACCGAAAATATTAACATCTATTTATAGACATAATTACTTATTAATATCACAAAAGATAACACATATTGCAAGTCACACGCAGTTAATAAATAATTCGTTATGATGGAGCTCGATTTATAAAATCAAACAGATGAACACATTCCCATTTAATTCTGTTCACTCATTATTATCTAATGACACTGACGTCAGCTACTCGACTGGCTATTAATTATTCCGACAATTTGTTCAAGTAATACACTCTTAATTATTAATTTGCAAATTCTCAGCGAGCATGTGAAACAGTTCAACTTGTTGCGCACTCGTCATGTTCATGATTCGTTGAAATAGCTTTCTGGTCACATTACGTTCATCTTGCGGTCTTCCCACAAACGTACTGATATACACATTCAAGAAAACAATCATCACCAATTGACAATCAAATCGATCCATAATTCCACCATGTCCTGGAATAGAAACCCCAAAGTCCTTAATGTTGCACGCTCGCTTGAATCCTGACGCAAAGAAGCCTCCAAACGGTGCGACTATACTTCCAAATAGCGCAAGGAAGAAGGAATGTATCATTATCGGATACAATTCGAAAGAAGTCCCAAAAAGTTCATAAGTGTGCAATTTAAAAATTGGATCTGCATCACAATTTGTCACCCTCACAATTTCGCCATTCTGTTCACCATATTCAATCGGGCAAATCCATTCCTCGCTATCTAATAATGAGTAACTGATCGTACAGCCAATAAGGATTGTGAAGATGCCAGCACCAATGAATCCTTCCCAGGTTTTCTTTGGTGATAGTGCAATTAACGGGGTTTTCCCAAAAAGTTTTCCACAAATATACGCCATTATATCGTTTGAAGTTATTGTCGCAATACACAGAACGAACCAAATTATTCCTTGATAGATAATTTTCGTGATAAGGCAACTTTGCGCAATAACAATCAGACAAATCACGTGAGTCCAAGCAAGAAGTCCAAATTGTCTTCGGTAGTGTTTACGTTTCAGGTGAACTACAAACCAAATTACGCCAATGAAGTAAAGACAAAGGCAAATGAATTTGTAATACATCTCGGCAAATTTCGTTACTTCGCTGATATTTGCATACGAATGATAGTAGATTAAAAGATTGTCACACCAAAAGTATAGTAGAGCCACAACCATAAAATAATTTGTATTATGCCTAAATCCTGGAGTTTTAAACACTTCATATTTGTTGTACGGAATGGCAATTATTTCCTTAAAGCACTGAAGTTGTGCCAATAGTGTGGTTATGAGAAGAAACGGTGGACCACCGTAAAGAAGCAGGAAGAATCCTCCAAGTAATATGCACGTTACTGTCGTTCGTTTTAGCACTGATTGTGTTGACTGCGGTAGTTTTCTAAACATATCCAATAAGTGTATTAAGGACGAAGACGCACTTGATTTCTTCATTCCGTTCTTGCAATTTGCGTCGGTGAAATTTGTTCTGCACAATTGAATTGTCATTGTGATCTGAAAATAATTAACGTTCGTCAATTACACATGAGTTTTTATGAATTACCTATTGATACGCACTTACAAGCGGGTTGTGATCATAACGTCAAAGTCACAGAATGACTGTGACTGCTGGAATGTCGATTGAGTAGACGAATTTAATCAGATTTATCATTAATCAAACACAATCATTACAACGGCAAAGTGTGTAAACGTAGCAAACGGTAGATAACATTTGATACTTTTAGCAAGCAGAACTACTCAAACGCAACACAACATTCAAACTCTTGGCATGTGCGCAGCGAACAAACGTCAAAATGTCATTGCATTGCGTTTTACCGCATTGGATTGTAGGTTAATATTACGTCCGCCGACAATGCATTATCAATATTAGCACAATTAGTTTAACGACGACAGCAGCAACAGCAATAGTGCTTGAAGGTCAGACACGCATTGTACGTGCTCTACGAAAATCAATTCGTAATTACGTCCACTGCTACACAAGTATTTGTTGCGAATTGCTAGTCGTTGGTGGGTGCTTTAGATTTGTTGTTATAAAAGCATAAATCCATGAATTACTGTATCACTAATACGTATCAAATGGTAGGAACTAAATTATGTAACTTTACACTACACGATTCGGTTGGTCTCTAACGCTGTGAATCTACTTGGAACGCAAACGAACACTGACGTCCATATTCGAACACTGCTTGCGAATGTGAATAACACAAAACGAATACAATTGAAGTGAAATGTTACATGCACGACGAGTTCTACTGAGAGCAACAAAGTACTTATTAGTCTCGTCGCATTTGTCCACACACGCTGGATTTGACTATTGTGACGCGCACTCATGCAAAGCACGCCACTTGCAATCAATTCATAAACGAATTGAATCTAATCGCTATTTTCCTTCCTGCGTTTAGTTGCGATTGTGGTTTATGGAATGCGTGATGCAACGTGCGAATAACATTAAACACAAAACGTAATTAGAGAACTATTCTTACCTTGATTTCACGCTTGCTATGAGTGATAATGACTGATAGTTTCGTTAGTTGGTTATTCCCACTAGGTAGTTAATTTTACAACGTGTTATTTTTGTTTGTATTGTACGTGCTTTTTTATAGAAATTTTTACGATCATAGTTGGCATATAGATAAATGAATATTAATTTTTTTCTACCGAGTACGGGAAGTTGTCTAGAAATAAATAAAATATTTAGAAAATGTCTTTTCTAATTCATGCCAAGCAGCATAATTGATGTAAGAACTTTTAACTTTAAAATGGCTGTTCTGAATAATTTATTCATGTGTAATTGAACCAGATATTGATTTACCAGTGCAAAAAATTGATTATTACTCTTTGTACATAATTGTGGTAAACTAGAGCACGGTAACATGCAACCAACTAGGTAATTCTAACTATTGTTCGCTTACAACAGGTGGAAATCAATATTTTACGACATTGGAATTTTCATAGTCATTTATTTCTTTTTCACTGCATTGCACACTGACATATTTTACTAGTTATTATCTTCATTAATTATTTATTATAACTATTTCTGTGCCGCAATATATATAAAAATCATTTCCAGTAAGTAATTTAAAAGTAGCTGAAAAATTTTACACATAAAGCAGTTTTTTAAAAGTTTTCTCATGCATTTCATCACATTAAGAATGCACGTGATAATTCAATATGCGCAAAAGTGAAAATCATTGTTGTGATGGGCAATTGTTGTGATCTCGAGTCAAGATAACTAATTCCCCATCCTCAATCCTCATCTTCATCTTCATCATCATCATCATCATCATCTTTTACTCTTTGGATGCGATCGTCAGGCATCGTCATCATCATCGCACTCCTTGTCCTCATCATCATTCGAATGCTATTCATCATCAATGCCAATGCCCAATGGAAGGCGTCAACTTTCCCAGGTAATTATAAAACAAATCGCAACAGTTTCCGAGAAGAGTGACCGAGAGCAAGACGTACGTACGTCCTTTTATAGACGTGCAACTGCAATGACTTTTGTCCAGTTTCACTAAGCCTGAAGAGAACAGCCATAGTGTGCGCTTTTTTTGCCAATGATGCTCATCTTCGCGCTCCAGCGTTCAAGTGGCTCCATCGATGACGAGTGGATTCCTAATGGATATTGAGACATCATTCAAACGCATGGATGCATTTCATATTGCTCGTGTGTTGCTTTGAGAAGAGAGTCAAAGTAAAGAGAGCTTCATTAGCCCGTAAGAGGAGAAAAGCTTTTATCACCTGCATTCATTGAATTGTTTTCCAGCGTGGGAACAATTCTTTTATGCAATGCCATTGTAATACGGTGTGCGGTTCATACGTTTTGTAAGTGTTTTTGCTAATTATAGTCCTGTCAATTTTTCTGTGAAATATTGCTTAAGAATATGCCTCGTAAAAATACGTCAAATGCCTTTCTTTGTGCGCGTTTAAATCGTTTATTACAAAGCTGGTAACTCTAAACATTTTATGAGGATTTTCAAACGTTGCATTATTAAAATTAATTCTTGTTGCATCAACGTGATTGAACTGTATGAAGGCAAAATGCTAGCACAATGCGAGATGAGCTCATGCGGCAAACGTAACGAAAGCAGAGTAATATTGTAATTACATCGCAATCTGATTCCAGTCGATTTCGTGTAATTTCGCGTATTGCGCGCATTAGTTATATGAAATTGACAATGCGGCGAGGAGAACCACGCGGCGACGGCGAAGGACAATGTCGTACGCACACAGCGAGCACGTGCAAATGTTGCATGCAATTACATTTTGTTTGTGCATTTTATGGGAAAATATCGCGCACAAGCGGCAGCAATCATAGATGAAAATGAAGCCGTTCTTCGACGCTCGCCTCCTGCTTCACCTTGGGTGCATGCACCACGCGCTCGGCGTCAATGTGTGAGGTCCTTTGTGGAATTGCCCCGGAGCTGCGATGAAGGTGAGTTTAAAAGTTAAAGGAAACGCCTCCTTGGAACACCTCGCCGCGACCGGCTTTCTTCATCTTCTCCTTCTTTCGCGCGCGAACGCTCTCCGAGCACACGATACGCGCACAGATGTGTTATTATCACGCCGAAAATATTGAAAAACATTGAGGAAATTAAATTAACACGAGCTTTATTGCATTCAAACGCAAAGCGCTTCGAGTAAATTGAGTTTTAGCGGTTTTTACACACGTGTTAATTCAATTAATTTTATGATATTTGAATAGTTATCAACTAAATCTACACAAACTTTCATCATCATGCGAGGGCAGCGTAAATTTCCATCGTAATCGTAGAAAATAAGTGTTGGATACAAGTTTGAAATTTAATTATAAAACTAATATATTTAAACTCGTAAACTAATGATGAAAAAGTCTGAAAACACAGAATTGACATTGCAAATACTAATATTTGTTATTAAACGCATGCCAGCACGTATAAGCAATTAGTGCATTAAGGATAATTGCGAGTTAATGAGTAAATATTAGTGCATTCAACAAACGGCCGTCTATTATGAAGAAGGCACACCAAGTGACCAAGTGCAGTCCGCGTGTATGTGTGCATAAAGAAGCAGTAGGCGAAGTGGACGAAGAAAAAGCGAAGAAGCGCAGGAAGAAAAGGGCAGCGCGAGAGTGGCGCGGCGTGCGGGCTGCGCGCAAGAAGTGTACACACACAGGTCGGCAACAAGTTGATGATTACAGGCCACGTTTTGATGGCTTCATTATTATCACTGACCTGCCCATTATGCCTACCTCTTGTTGTTGCCAGTGCACACACAAGTGTTGGAAAAGAGAGCCCCTATGAATAATTTTCAGCGCATATTCCTTCCATCGCATCATCATCATCATCATCATCATTCAGATGATCATTCTTTTTCGCAACCCGCTTACACTTTACACTTATAAGTGTAATCGTTTTCTTGAGTGCGCATTGCACTGGAGCTGAGGAAGAATTCAAATTTAAAAGAGGAAAAAATAATCGAGAAATATCATAACTTCTTAATTTAGTCATTAAAACTTGCGTTAAACCTGTTGATACAGAACGAAGAACCGTCCAAGTGATAGATAATTACAGGGTTAAGCCTCCTTTGACCCATAAAAGTGGAACAATGCGCCTCACACGTTTTGTTTTCGTGCCGCTGTTTCTCGCCATCAAGAAGTTGATTCATTCAGCAAAATGCGTGCATTCCATCCCCAGGTTTCTGTTTCTGTTTCTGCTATTATTACTACTAACTGAAGAACAAATGAGCCGCCACACCGTGTTCGAGCGAACAAATTAAACTAATAGTTTTTGGCATGCAGAGCCACCTTCCACCGGCTTCTACCTGCCCTACAAACACATATTTAAGGCACATCAAATTGTTTGATTTTTAATGAAACTCCACATTGCATCACAGCGTGTCTTTCATTTGCATTAACATGCGTTTGTCTAATTACTTCAATCATTAACGTGTGCATGTTACTCGCCTACAGGAGCAGCATAATTTCGTAGTTAATTAAACAAATTGCCCATTTACATAATGATTAATCAAGAAAGGCGAATGAATATTTATAATTTCGGTAATTTATTTCACAGCCATGTGCTGCGTTCCTTTATCAATTTGTCTGTTTAACTTTCAATTTCAGTTTTAATGAAAATTGAATTTCTATTCAATAATTCATAAAGGAAATTAATTTTTTTTACTTCGACGAGCAGTTTAAGTAGTCTGGTTTTTGTTTTTGCATTTAGTTGTAGTTTATGTATTGAGAAATATAAATTCATTGACGTTGTTAGATTAGGACGAATTTAAGCTTCTATTAAATGCAGATAATTCACATAAAATAGATTTATGTGAACGATGCACGAGTCTGCTGCGAAAGCTTGGAACAAAACACACGAAGAAGTTGCAAGCACAAAATTTACGATACGTACACGCGCGCTTCGCTCTTCTATCAGTCGGAGGAGAGAACCAGAGGGAACCTGTTTTCCATTATGATTAAATATTTCCACATGTGCTCTCCTTCTCGGCGATCGCGATACGAGGATGCGCACGCTTTGATTTCGGGGCCCCCAAGAAAAACGGCAGCAGACGAGAAGAAGAACAAAAACGCGCGCGCCGTGCGATGACGATGATGATGATGATGAGTACTGGAACAAGCCATTGATGACCGAAAGCACTCGCTGAATTGGCGATGATTTCAAAGCGCAAGAAAGACTTTTAAGTCGTTCAAGCACTTCTTGCATGGCTGCGCACCAAATAAATTTTTAATTAAATTTATTAGCCGCTTAATTTATCGTCCTCTATAAATATACAACTTTTATACGTGCTGCACAGTTTTGCAGGACCGCACTTGAAGACTTCGTGTTCGGACTTGCCAAACGCTCGCTTCTTCGCCAACCTCTGAAGAAGAATGATGTGCAAAAAGCCATGAAAATATCTTAAACTCCTGGTGCATAAAGCTAGGTACGCAAGTACGCATGAAATTTCATCTGGCATTTAATTTGACAGATCTAAACAATTACACTCTTCGCTGATTATTCAAGTGTGTGATGGGCTTATCAACTTGCTACTGATGCTCATGCCCTTTTTTCTAGCCGGGAACACACACGCATGTTCTTGAATGAAACTAGGAGCGCTTTTCGGCAGCACGTATGAATAAACGATTGAGAGTCTTTAGTGCATTTATCAATGGAATGAACATCCTTTTATGCAGCCTTGTTTATTGTTGTGTTGGGTGGCGCAGTATTGTTTGCGAAAATTCGGCGCCTTGTGAAAATGCTTTACAGATGTTAAGTGTATAATTGTAAGCGATATTTTTCGGCCTTATTTGTGCCTTTTTCATGTTTTGTTCGATCAACATAAATGCAGATTAGGATCAAAAGATTAAGTGCTACGAATTTAAGTTTTTCTTTCACCTGGACGTTTTCAAGTTGTATTGCCAATTGAATGAGAAGAAAATGTAACAAATTTTCTCAACGATTTTCAACTGATAACAAATTACGCAGTTAACGATTCAATTTTGACACAGACTGAAATTAAATAAATAATAGAAAATTATCTTTGGTTCGATTGAGATTGAAAAAATGATAGAATTTAAGAGCAATGTAGAGAAAATAGTATGGCAAAGCAGCAATCATATGCTAATGGCTGCTAATATGATATAAATCAGAAAAGCATTTCGCGATCTCGCAATGCGTTCTGTTTTCTTCGCGTGTCTCCTTAGGAGTGCATTTCGTTTGCGCTGTTGTGTTTTCTACGCATTCGCGTACGCCAGATTTATATTTACATTGGCATCCACGTGTGCGCATTGCCCATATATAAAATGTGGTGCGTATACGTCGCAGATTATTTGCGAATGTATCCGCGCTCGAGAAGAGACGCTCTCGAGCGAATGTCCATTATATATTATAGTTGATACTTATGACTGTTGTGGCCATTTTATGTATACGCCAATTGTGTAGCTGTGCGCCGCCAAACTATCAGATGAAATTTACATCAATGCAATGCGGCACAATGGGTAAATTATCTAATAAAATGTGCAATTTCTCATGCAAATGCGCGAGCGAGCGCGCGCATTCATCGCAAGCAAAGAAGGAGAAGAAGAAGAAGAGTGCGGCAAGTCAATTTAATGCACTTTAATATTTAGCCGTACTTATTTGTTGTGGTGCATCCGATGAATTTTAATTAACATTTAAGTCGGTCGCTTTGTTTATTTGTAGCGCAATTGTGCGCATTGCGATTATGTGTACGGTGGGAACGAGCGGAATTTGCTGATATTGTGAATTCTTCGCCGCTGCTGCGCACAGCAGCAGAAGAAGAACAAGAACACGACGAGGAGCAGCTAACTAAGAAGCTGACGTTGCTGCCGTTGTCCGACAGTTGCATTTTGCTGTCATTCGGGGCCGTCGACAATGTCCATTCGGAGAGCGCGCTTTTTTCGGGCGCGCGCGCGCGAGCGATGATGGCATTCGCGATGGAACGCATGTGCTACCGTTGAGGGGGTTTTGTATTTTATTTCGCTGCCAAGGTTAATTCGGTTCCGATCGAGCGTCGCACGCACGAAGAAGGATTTAATACTTGACGGGCACGGTGGCTCGCTGGCTTTTGCTTGCGGTGGCTTTACTTACTTCTTGCGTTTTGCTCGAGCGCCTGCCACGCATGCTCGTATTTTGTTCGCTTCGCTTGTATGCAAATACAACACACATTTTGTAGCGCAACTGCAATGCGATGTAGGACATTGGCGAGTTATGCGTGTCCCTTGGATTTTTCCGCCGCGCGGCCGCATGAAAGAAAAGCGGACGCGCGCGGCGCGAGCCTTAATTAAAATTCATTACAATTAAAGAACAATGTCGGCGGCACGGAATTCTTGCGCGCGTCATTTTTCCGTAGCGCACTCCACGCTTTACTGTTACATTGTCATAGCCGCCGCACATAAATTTGATTGTTTATTATTCGCTTTTTGTCGACGGGCAAGTGTGCAAAAAGCGCACCGTTTCCCTGTTTGCAATGCACTCCTCGTGTCCTCGCCGTATGCGCTCGCGATGAGTCTAATTAGTGCTGCCGATAAATTACTCTTTCGTGTCTCTCGTCGTGTCGTTGCGAGCCAACTGTTCGCGTGTACTGACAACGCTCGCAAATGCGCGCCACAATTGCTAAGTCAATGTGTCATTTGTTTTCATCAAAATAGATTTGTAATTAACGTTGTTTCGCATCAATCTTTGTTCATTTTACGCAATTATTTTAAACTAATTAGTTTAATGCTATTAAACACTAGAAATTACAGTACTCTGCAAAACGCAGAGTTTATTTCTAAGCATTTCCATGATTACTCATAATCTGACACAACAAAGTAATAAAATAGATTTTCGCGAAGGAATAGCGAAGAAATATATGCGAGGAACAGATGTAGATATTCATAATTTCATAACATTAATAGCAATTGGCGCATGGCATGTTGTCGAAAATACCGAAATTCGCTTATTTACTATTGAAACTTTATTTATTATGGAACCAAGTGTGCATATTATTCAAATGAATTTAAATAGATTTTAACTCATTGCATGATTATAAGTAATATACTCGATTTTAGTTATGACAACGTTCAAAGGACTGGAAAATCTAGATAAACTTTTTATCATGTATGCATGAGGATCATGAAAATTAATGTGTCAATTTGTAAGTATTTGTAAAATGTCATGATGTTTGATTACAATGTGTGGAAATTGGATTGAACATCATTAAATAACTCCCCCGTGGGAGAAGTAAGGTGCGCATTTAACTTATTACCATGCGCATTGCACATGCATCTTGAGCGCAGCGTTGTCGTTCAGTTGTCAGTTGGCGTGTCAGTCAATCTGCATCCGGGCGACAGGAACGCATGCGTTTTGTCAATCTTGGCGCGGTCGTCTGTCCGTCCATCGAGGAATTGGCTCGCATTTGCGAGGCTGACAAATTCGCGCATATCATATGTATGCACACACGTGCATATTTACATGCGCATCAATCCGCAACGCAACAGCGACTCGGCCCCGCGAGGACAATCCGCGACTGCCGCTCCGCGCAGAAGAAGAGGACCCGGGCAAGCGAATTTACAATCGACGTGACGGTATGCGCATTGAATTGGCGTTGGCGAGCGCTTTGTCTTCGGTGCGTGCGTCTTGTTCTTATCGTAGTCGTCGTCGTCGTCGTCGTGGAGCGCGCGCGCGGATAATCTATCAGTCGCATCGCGTATTGCAGCATCCTAATAGGACGCCAAGCGCGATTGATTTGTGGTGACTTTGCGGGCTTAACGAATGCAAGAAGCGCACCAAAGACGAACGCACTGCACAGTGGCAGCGCGCCCGAAGAATGGAACAATTGCCATTTAACTCGGGCGCGCAGTTTCGCCGAGCGCGTCGCATAATTTACGCACCTGACGGGCGCGCACGCATACGCGCCATCCACTTCAAGTGACGCACTCTGCATCACTCAAATTGTTAATTATTCGCGCCGTATGAAATTCGCAAACACACGCTATATCCACGACCATGCATATTTGTGTTTGTTGTGTTAGAAAACGTGCGCTTCTAAATTTATACGCCCAATTATTCTAAATTTGCTTCCTCACATTCAAACTCGCACATGCACAATTGAAAGACGCGCGAAAATTCGAAGACGCGTTTGAACGCTCGTCGCATAAATTCAATCGGTCATTAAATTGCCATTCCGCGCGCAATTTGAGCGAAAGTGGACGCGACTGTTGCGTAATTTGATTTATATTGATTCGATGCCATCTGCAAGCGAGAAGAAGACGCGAGCGAGGATATCAAAAGAAATGTGTCCTGCTTAGATCTCGCCAAGTCGGAGAGTGAAATGATTTATGACGCGATGAAATGTCGTCATTGATTTCATCTTCTATGGGTAATTAGGTCACTCATTAAGTATGCAAATCACGATTATAAATTTGCTTAGACTTAAGTCGAGTAGAAATAGGCTTAAGGCAGTCGGGGTAGAGAAACTGTTTGAGCAGAAGCACTGGGTGCTTTCGCATTCGATGGCAGGTATAATGGTGAAAAGAAGAGAAAACTTAATATTTATGTAAAGATGAGTTTAAGCGCGTAGCTCGGAAATGTATACAGAAAGATTTGAGCAGTGCATGCGCGGAGCTGCGCGTCGTTCTCCGGCAGTCCGCAGGCAGCAGGCGGCAGGCTGTATCTGGTGCGCACGGACAGGTGAGCAGTACGCGTCGAAATACGCAAACACGCAGACTCGAGCGTCTTTGCATCTCTCGACGATGACGACGTGCTCGTCGTCGACGATGCCGCACTCGTCGGCAGTGAGTGAGTGAATGTGGTGCTGCAGTTCGTCGTTGCGCGGGACATGCACACCGTGCTCGTGCCCGTCTACCTTCTGCTTATTACCCCCATCACCATCACGTCCTCCTGGTGGTAAGTCTCGCATTGTCACGCTACAATACACTAGGCTTAAGCCACATTGTTCGCATACCTGCTGCACTCTTCTTCCAACACGCGTATTGTCTCTTAGCTGGGAGGCTGGCTAGTTGGCTAGCTGGCTGGCTGCCTGACTGCCTGGCTGCCTGCTCGTCCTGAGCGAGAGTGAAACGCATCTAACGTGCGTGTTGCTCGTGTGTTGATCTATCTCCAATAACTCGGGAGATTCGTATAAAAAGATATTTATGACTAATTAAGTCGCTTTTCCATATTTTGCTTTTTTCTTCTTCGCGTGCGCGCGCGTTCTTCGTTACTCTCCTCCTGACTCATCGTTACGCTCGCCTGCACCATTGCTTCGCGCGCGCGCGTTATAAATGTATAAAAGGCTTGTTGATACCTTTATGTTATTATAGTTTGAAAGTTAATTAATTTCGTTCCCATGAAGCGGCCTCGCGTCGGGCACAAAAATTCAGCGCTCATAACTTATGGCAACGGTAATTTAAGCGTTCGACCGTGCGCGCATCGGCGATGACAATATCCGCTGCGATGAAGAAATTTATCAAACGCGTAATTTTTGCGGAATTCCACCGATATTGACAGCCGAGGAATGAGCGAAGACGCATGAATATTATGCGCGAAACGCAGAAACGCGCAAGACTAAAAAATGTATGCGAAGAAGAAAAAAGGACACGCCAAGGACGACCACTCAAAGACACTTAGCATTAACACAGATTCACCATGTTATACAAGGTGTTTTTATTCATATTTTACCATTACTAATCGCTCATTAAATCGACACCTCCGTGAAGGATTTTTAATTGAAATATCATAAGATATCATCTGCAGGATAACGATTTACTGATAAATTAGACTATTACTTAATTACTTGAGTTTGTGGTTGGTGGAAAAATAAGACAATATGTGAACATAAAGTTCACACAAGATTACATTTACAACGCTTCCATGAAATGTAAAATCGAGTTAACAGGCTTGTACGTTGCGTGCATTCGTACAGGCGACTCCCTAGAAAACGATGAGGAAATGACACTCGAATGGATGCCACATTT
Source organism: Anaulacaspis nigra (assembly GCA_030264675.1). Taxonomy (NCBI): domain Eukaryota; kingdom Metazoa; phylum Arthropoda; class Insecta; order Coleoptera; family Staphylinidae; genus Anaulacaspis; species Anaulacaspis nigra. The sequence continues at coordinate 167,820 of JARJDV010002809.1, forward strand.
ACTCAGCTCAAGTAAGGTGCGCAGAGGAAATACGCTTATGATTTATGATATTTGCTTATCTAATACGAATATTAAGGCTTATTTTCAAAACAGTGTAAGCGAGAACGTACGAAGATCTTATCGAAATAGTGGCACCTTTAAGACAAATTTTAAAGGTGTTGTCTTACTAAGAGAATACGGTTGTTATTCTACCACACGGTAGTTTAACAAATATTTTTATCTTAGCAGAAATAGATAAAGTTTTTAAGGGTTGAAAAACATTAAACTTTACTATATCACCTTATATAATGATTTACTTAAGTTGCTGCAAGGATAACTTTTTAATTTCTGAAATAGTTCTGCACTGAATAAACATAGACACGTGATACTTCATCATAGATAATTGGAATTTAATTTTCTTTTCGCAGTTTTATGATGAATGCCAATTACCGGATTACTAATTGCATAATTAAGCCACCTGTGTGCTTGATATCCGTATATTGTTTATGCGTTCGTTTCGACTAATTTAACGCTCGATTGCGCGTACAGTCACTTTTTATACATTGATTTTTGTATTTTATTGTGACTCTTAATTACATTTTTGCATGTCAATTACGGATCAAATGACAAACGTAATCATGCAGATCTATTAACCTTGGATGTCATCGCAATCAACGCCAATTATTTGCGTGTGTTTTTTTTTCGTAGTTAGTACTGTTTGTTTGTTGCTATTTAACTATTGTCGTCGTTGAAATGCGTTACGTAAAGCTGCACGCCAGATTGCGTTCTCACACGTGTGCGGAATGTGTATTCATTCGAGTGCATAGCGTTCTGTGAAAAGTTCAAAAATTACGTAAATCACATTATTGATTGAAAGAACAATGGGGCGCGAATGCATTCTAGGGATAATTAACGCAAATTGTCTTGTCTCGGTGCGCATTGACATTGCTATGCATTGCATAGTTTTTCATGTTTCTAGAATTTTTAACTCCACTTGCAATAATTCATTGGAAAATAGCTGAAAGCCTTTATTTATCTACACTTATTGACATATTAAGTTATTTGCTTGAGAAAATATCAACGCTGCTGTGAATTTTTGCTTTTATTAATGCGATGTTTGCTTAACATTTAATTTCAAAATTTCCCAATGGATCGAGTGCGAAGACGACGCATGTTTGCTGTGAATTATTGTTTGCGCTGGAAATTAGTATCACTAATAAATAAATGCAGTTAGCGTGTTAAATGGGCCATAGACTTATAAACATTGTCCTCGTTTGCGGCTTCTGACTGTGTGCATTGTAAAAAAGGAAAAATCAACAAATTGCTGAAATTGCCTTGTAGCGAGTGTGCTTAATTATTACCTCTTGCATATATTTGCATAGCGTTAACGTTTATTGTTCATTTAATCTGCGTGTACACTTTGTATAATTGGCACCTGTACTTTTAAATGCGTTTGCATTTTGTTCGCAATGGAGATAAATCATGTAAATGTGCTTTTAAACTAACATAATTTGCGTTTAATTTTGCATAACGAGTTGAAATTGCCTTGCGAGTGTGTTCGTTTTTTTCGCTGCTCGCATAAATTACGTAAAGGAATTTTTATAAGTAGTTAAGTGAATCGTAGAAAAAACTGCCAAGTCAATTCAATAATTAGATGCATGACTAAGTAGTTTTCTTCCTGGAAAATATCCTTTCCACACGATATAAAATCAAACGATAAAATAGTCATAAAAATCCGTTGGCAAACACCGCGACAAATTTCGTGCAAAATATTTACGTGTTGAGGCCCAGGAAAAGCCATAGAAAATGCGCATCAATCGACAGGTCGTCATGCAGCAGGCGTGCTCCTGCAGGAGTTTAGTGCGGTTCGCATAAACAATACACAAACGCGCGAGTGCACTTAGCACACATCGTTTACAAATGCGTGTTTAAATGCGCCCATCATCCAGCTCATCGTCGTCGTCGTCGTCGTTCGTCTGCAACTTGATGAACTGTCAATGCTAGTATGGTTTATTTGCGTTGGCAGCATATATTCACGCTGCGAGTGTGCACACTTCCAAATTATTCACATTAATCTGGATGCGCTAGCAAATAGTAGCAATCAATGGGATGCGCATGTAATTTCGCCCTGTAGAGTAAGAGTGTGAACCAACTATGAGCAGCTATCCTGCTGATATGTAGTGCTTCAGTGTTTATAAAACATTTCGATTTAATGCTCGGCTCCTCTGATTAGTTAATGGCCTCATTAAAAGTTCTGATTTAGAACGCGTTTTTTCCACTCTTCTTCATTGGCGTAGAGAGCGCTACATTCGTGTTTTACGCTTTACGCTGCTTGCGCTTGTGTGATATCAATGCTTGAATTATAGTTTATATTGAGGATGTGAACTCAAGCATAGAGTTAATTAATTTTGCAGACGAGCAATAGCGCTTTGCATGCTTATGACATTGGCAATGAAATTTGCGTTTTATGCTGCGTTATTAAATGCGCGTATTTGTTTATTTTCAGGGCATCAGGAAGCCAGGTTCTGCTCGATCCGCAACAGTTCTGCAAGAAACGCCAAAATAAGAAGATGCACGAGCTGTGCAATGATCAGAAACTGCTTGAGAACATCAGCAAAGGGATGCGTCTGGCGCAGGACGAATGCCAATGGCAATTTCGTCATCGACGTTGGAATTGCACAAATGCCAAAAGGAGTATGAAGAAGGTTCTTCTGCGTGGTGAGCTTTTATAATCACACGTTATTAATATGACCAAAACTTTTCCACTTGCTGACTTCTTCGAGCCGAAAAAACGCACACAATACTCGACGTTGTTTTGAAACGACATTCCTCGTGCGCAAAAAGTGATTCTTCTACGCGCGAGATTCAGATCTAATAAATTCCGCATCAATATGTAGCAGACAAGCGACGAATCGTCCTCGTGTCGTTTCCGAGGATGAAGAGGATGAATTATCCGGTTGCGCGCGAGCTCGCTTCTGTTTGACGTGCGCATCCATTTATTAAATGCACATCCTCGTCGAGTGTAATTGGCCCGAACTACACACCACGAGAACGTAAAGCGTATTCGCGTCGCTTAAGTCGAATGCGTCGATTGTTATCTCGACGAAGAGGTGACGCTGAATGACAATTACCGCAGTAGGTGGTATCGCGACGGGGGCATCAATGCCATTCAGCTCTGAAGAAGCTCTGCAGAAGCAGTTGATGATATCAAAACGTAAATAAATTTCACTCAATGTTGCGCATTCAAAATGCAAAGCTAATTTCCTCTAAGAATACAAGAATTTATTGTGTGCTTTTATATTTTTGCATACTTATAATAATTTGCTCTTATTGCTCGTTGCTTTCATACTTTTTTTAATAAGTACGTGATTTACGAGGATTTTATGCATCTACGAAATTTTTGTTTGCATAAATATCTCAAAAACTTTATTTAAAGGCAAAGCATTTATTAATTATAGCAGATATTTTTTAATTCGTGGCTAATAATTTGTGAGCTGCTTTAGGCACTTTTTCCCTGTTTCGCTCGTAAATAACCGACGAGGAAAATTAATTAAAACCTTATTAGTTTTTGATGAGATCATTCGATAGGTCATTGGTATTTGGTGGATATTTTTGTGCAAAGCGCGCGCGCGCGCACACGCTCGATCGAAGACGTTTGGCTGGCGCGTTTAATTAAGATTTCCTCCCGTCATTAATTTACCCGGCGTACGGTTCGGACATGTTTATTACGCACGCGAGGACCCGTCCGAAAAGAAGCCTCTCATAACCTCTCGTCCAGCCAAAGGACGCAACAATAAATTCCGGATGACCGCCGCGGCCAGAGGCGCGCACACCATTATATTGACATTAAAAAAGCGCATACGCAGAAAGCGAAAGCTTACAAAATCAGTTCATAAATGCAGACACAATAAACGTGTAAGATCGCTGCGGTTCGTAATGTTTTTTAAATATTTGCTCGCGGTTGAAATGCGACTCGAGAAACTTTGGACATGCGCATTGTGAAAATCTTTTAGTATGTCAATAAAATCGAAAATCGGCAATAAAATCATAAAATTAAAGGTGTAAATTAATAGAGTCTTCAGTTTGGAAAGGCCTTCTTGTGAGCTCCTTGCGTTGCGCACGTTTGATCTGCGTTGATGCGACATGCGAGATAACGCTACCAGCAGCGCTGTAAGACGAATGCACAAAGCTGATGACCGCACAAAGCGACACCAAGCGCTTTCCTCGGCGCTCTTCGCACAACACTCGGTACAAATTTCAAGACATTGATAAGTAAGACTTGTCGCTGTTTGTCAGTAAGCTTTTAAATCAAGCGTGCCACTTAAGATAAGCTCGAGCGAAGTGAAAAGTTTCAAAATTCAGGCGAGCGCGCCACAAGAATGAAGAAACGGCCGAAAGGAATATTTTATTACCTTGCTGCGTTCTTTGTTTGTTCTTTATCCTTTGGCCGTTCGTACGTCTCGCTTTGATTGTCGATTGCATTGAGTGTTTTCTTGTTCTTGTCGGTTGGTTAGTTGGTGGTATTTGCTGAAGAATTTCGTAATGAGTGCCAATGTTTTACTAAATGAAATTTTAATTTTTGGTCTTCATATAAAAGAAGTTAAGAGCGTATAAACGAACCTCTTCTTCGAGATCTTTACAAAGTTGCAAACTGGTTTGTAAAAGTATTTACGTACAATCTTTTTCTTCGTTTAATTATAAAAATTAAATTCATTTATAATCAATACATACGAAAATATTAAGAAGCTTCTAAAATATTTTCTAATTAATGCAAAATTTACTAAATTGTTCTAGATACAAGGGAAACAGGATTCGTCAATGCTATAACTGCAGCTGGAGTCACATTTGCTGTGACACGTGCGTGTACTTTAGGGGAATTACACAAATGCTCCTGCGATCGAAACTATAAGCATCAGCGCAAGGATAATAAGCAAATGGCGGGGCCGGAGGGCGATTGGCAATGGGGTGGTTGCAGTGAGAATGTCAATTATGGTATAAAGAAATCCAAAGATTATTTGGATAGTCGCTACAAGAAATTGAGCGATATTAAAACGCTTGTAAAGTTACACAATTATTCTGCAGGACGAACAGTACATAATCCTTCTCTTTGCACGTTTTTCTTTCACGGTTAACATACTTTTCTTCAACAGGCGATTAAGCGTTACATGCGCACACAATGCAAATGTCATGGTCTCTCCGGTTCATGTACGATGCGTACGTGCTGGAAGAAAATGCCCACATTCCGCGAAGTGGGCGACAGGATCAAGGAGCACTTCGATGGCGCGGCTAAGGTAATTGCAGGCAATGACGGCAGAAGTTTTATTCCGGAGGGTGAAACGATCAAACCACCCAATCGGGAGGATTTGGTGTATTTCGAGGAGTCACCGAAATTCTGCCTTCCGGATTCGAGTGTCGGCTCCTTGGGGACCGAAGGAAGAGTCTGTAACGCGTCCTCATTGGCTGAGGAAGGGTGCGATATTTTATGTTGCGGTCGCGGATATCGGACTGTCAAGCAGCGCGAGACCATTAATTGCAATTGCTCGTTTCAGTGGTGCTGCCACGTGCGATGCGACACGTGTCAGCGCGAGTATGATGTGCATAGGTGCCTTTAGACATGTGCTTCGCTCACTTAATAAGTTCTCCATTGTGATCTTAGATGCTATGATGATAAATCATCGCATGCAATTAAATTGCTAATTAACTAATTAATTACTTAAAGAATAATTAATAAATCAAGAGGCATTGTAATTAATTAATTACTTGTATATATTTATTAATTAATACTTGATAATTTGCAGTAATAAATAATTATTCAAGCAGTCATGTTTGAATCGCAGAAATCAGCGGAGGAGAGCGAAATGCAAATAATTTCTTGTTGCGAATAAATTAGCGCGTTAAGCACCAAACTTTGAGCCGATGATTTTATTCGGGCGTTTATGATGCAACTTAATTTTGCGCCCGAACCCGAAATGCATAAAAAGTTAAAGTTTATTTGCGCGCGTGGTAATTCGAACAACGCGAGCGATATCGGCATTGCGCGCGCGCGAAGAACTTGATGATGAAGTCGTAGGCGACCACACAGGCCGCCCCTCCTGGGGGGCTCTGCGCGGCGGACTCGCTCCGCACTGGTCCTCAACTTCTCTTCGTGCGCGCTCCAGAAGACGTCTTCATGTTCTCGATACGAGCCCGTACATAAATTTGCACAACGATATTAACACGCAAAACCTACACGCGTGTGCGCATGCACTCTTGTGCAATTCACAACAACTATGACTTAAGGGACTTGTCTCGTGCAGGTGTGTGTTCCGCTTGCATAAATAGCATAAATAATAAGAAGAATAATAACAACAACAGCAACGGCAGCAACAAAACAAAAACGAACGGGGCGCGCACAATCGTCATAATGTTGCATTAATAAATCGCTGATCGTGAAATAATGATGAAGATCATGATCATGCGCATGTTGCAAAGGCACGTAACGTACGTTAATGCATTGAAATCGATCAAATTGCAAGACGAAGACCCGCTGCACTTTGATATAAAACGGATGAGGATGGAGGCGAATGTGTGTGTTTTGCTTTGATGATGGAACACTGGCGAGTGGTTCTTGTGCTGCGCGATCTTGCGGGATGGCACAAAAGCGTTGGCGGTGTATTATTAATGGCTATTAGTTTCACTCTCACTGAAATCCGCCGTTATTACCCACCACACGTTCCTCCTTTATAATTCATAATAATACACACGTCTAATACGCGAGCGAGATGGAGAAAATGCACTGGAAGAAGACGAATGCAAAAACTTGCTGATGTTTTCTTTTCGTTATTGCTTGTTTCGCAAACTGTACGAAAGTTTTTTTTACCAACGCTTAATGAATATGGAAAATGTCTTTATTGGCTAGATACAGCCGACTAATTGAAATAAAAAGGGTGCCAAATTACGTGATCCTGAAGTGGACTTAAGTGCGGTGTTAGGCGAAGAAATTGATTCGCAGAGTGGTGGATTATAACTTTATCAAAGTTGTCGAATCATAGCTAGTGAGTGCGCATTTCGCACAGCTGAACAATTGGTTGCAATGAAGCGCAAAGTGCAAGAAGGGCATCGAGACACACGCAATTAACACAACAATAAAGGCGCATTCTTTCCACGGATTTCACGCGACACCTTCGCGCGAAGCACGAAAAACAGCGAACGCGCGCGCGCCACGCCGTTTTACTGCTTTCCGATGCAGCAGCGCGCGTTTAATGTCCGCGTGCACCACGGGCCATTGTTCGCGCTATTATTATGCCATTTGCTGCGCAATAAATGCGCGACAATGCGACAGCTTCCAGGTAAGGATCAACGTGTAAACATGCAAGCGCAAATTCATCCATCACACGCGAAAACTACGTGGAAAATCCTCTCCACTAAACTTAATTTGTCAGCTGATAATAAACTTTTCCTGTCAAAATATCAAGAAAACCTGTAAAATGAAAATTATTATCGGAAACATGAAAAATCCCGTTTCCAGAAATTTTCTCTCATTTTAGTTTAGATTTTTACGCTAAAAAAGATAAAATTAGCATCAAAAAAGTTTTAATTAAAATACCAATCGTTTTTGCAACATTCGTGAATGAAAAAGTGTTCATGAAAAAAGCACAAATACGTATAAGAAACTGGAAACAAATAGTGTACTAGTATAGCGCACATGTCCTTGCATTTTTTGTACGCGCAATTAGTTTTAATTAATTGCTGCTTTTAATTTTCAATCAGCGAAACGCATACGCGGTGGGATGGTGGGAAACGTGCACGACACGAGAATAGTCTTAGCATTGAACTTTATTTCTCATTTAAGGTGAAAAAGCAGGCGGCTTGCTTAATTAGACGACGATGCGGTTGGGCACCCCAAACCTGATCGATATGCATGTGTACGTTGCGCGTAATTAATTACAAATGGTTGTAACGCGCATGCAGTCATTCGTACAATGCTTAGAATTTTAATTGTGTGCGTGTGTGTTTGTTGTGTTCGCGGCGAGCGCGCGCGCGAGCTCAGACTACATTTTAATTAACGCGCCATGTATGGCAAATTGGATGCTTAATATACATTCGACTGTGTGCTCGCGCTGACAAAACGCAGCTAAACGTTGCACGACTTGTCACCGCGTCGTTTCATCGAAATGTTAATTTAATCGCGCTTTTATTTATAGAATTTCAGCGCACTTTCGCGCGCTCTTCCTTTCGTGTTTCGCCTAATTGGACAATTAATGCGATTTGAGGAGAACAGCATAAAAACAAAGGGAATGTGAACGTTTATTGAGATGAATCATAATTAGGGAGCTTTAGGCAATCTGATCGAAGAAATATTACGAGTGAGGATGGACCACGTAATGAAGAATTATGCTTAATTACAACCGGCGAAGAGTTATTTTCAATTAATGGCATTGAACTCTTTCTGGCGGGCGCATGCGTGCGTGTGGCATGTTTGTTATACATTTCTTTATAAATATCAACGTGGTATAAAGTAATAAAAGCTCCCCATTCGCATAATTTATGATAGCGATGGGGATATTAAGCATTGGTCCATAAGTGCGCCCTCGGAACCAAACATTATAAAAATAAATTGCAAGCGCGCAAATTCAGCAACAGAAGTTATGCGCGCTCAAGTCTTAAATCTTCTCTCATAGTTGACTACTTAAGTAGTTTCAGCTATGCTCATGTAACAAAATCACTTTATGCGTTTTTAATTTGACGTTTCTGTAAAGGTTTTCAGCTCTTTTTTTACAGACATAACAATCAAGTAAGTGTGTAATAAAAGGTAAGAATTGATAATTTTGCTAACTATGAATGTTATTAGGTATGTAGATGATAAGAATTTGACTTATTTTTCATGTTAAAATAGGTTACCATAAAGTTACGTTGTTTTCTTCGTAGTCTTAATGTTCCGTAATTAAAACTTAGAAGTGAAGAATTTTCATGAATGAATTTGTCTTCTAGTTGCAATGATTCATTAAAATTGCTAGCAATTAAACACTTGCGCACACTGCACTATTAAAGTATACAGTTGAGTCTCATCAAGGATAATTTCGTATTGAATAAGCATTTAGTGAGCAGTAAACAGGATAAACCGTAGATTTATATCACGCACTTAACTTAACGCTGAATGCAATAAGTGCATTTCGAGTTTGAATTGAGTGAATTGAGCGCACACGCACATTTAGTGGCTATTTCTCGCGAATTCCATCAATTTCCACCGGTCGTACGACTATTGTTGAATTCCAGGATAATTGTACACGTGTACGGGACGCACTGCGCATACGCACGTGCACCAGGACCATTATCAATCGGCATTAAGATGCCAGCGAAATCAGCGATGTTCATGCGCACAATGCGCTCATGTCCCTGACTTATTTTGGTAGTGGTGTTATTGAGTCATCAATGGTCTGCTCTTGTCTTCTTTAGCTCCGCAATCGGCTGCGTCCGTTCAGGTAAATCTAATTAACACGCTAAACTCATCTGTGCGTTCTTTCACAGTTGCGTTTGAGACTAATTGCTGTTTTCGTGGCGAACCTCACACATCGAATTTTGGTCCTCTCTACTTCTTTGTTTCTTTATTTCTTTATCTTCATCACCTGCTTCTTTGACCATGCAAGAAACCAATAGAAAAAGTTTGTAGTAATTGGGTAGATACTGAGGTAAACAAGTTTTGAAAACCGTTTCAGGAGTATTTAAATAATTTTATTGATAAGTACTTAACTCAGTCTAACACCCTATATAATTTATTTATTTACCGATACCTAAGGAATGTGAAGGAAAATGGAGTGTTAGAAAAAGCTTTTGTCGGATTTGAGAAGCAAACAGGAAATACCAGACAAATTAGTCGCTAATTAATTTAAAAATAGACGTAATTAACGTCTACTTTTTTGTTGTCGTAGATGTTGGATAAACGAAATCGTACTTCAACGAAAAACAGGTGACGAGCCGCGACCCCAAAAAAGGGCACCTTTGATGAGTCAAGTTCTCGTGACCAAAAAACCGCAACCTTGTCAATGAGCGGCGACCTTGCTTAATCATCAATTTCATTCCGATTGCGCATCATTCATCTTCAGCAAACTGCGTCCTCTGCAGGTGGCTCACTCGGCTTCAATTACAAGAAGTTTGTAACAGTTCTTGTAATTCCTTGTCGTTTAGTAATTCACCGAAAAACCAATGTAACCGCAGGGAATTTATGTTAATCGTTTAAATAGTCATAAAACATAAGCATATAAATCGCTTCTTCTTTGCACTCTTTATTGATTTCGATTATATTGGTTGACAGGTTAATTTTAAGTGTCTTCCGGTTTCTTTTAACTTTTATTTCATCTTTTTTCAATTCCTTTATTTGCGTACTCCAGCAGAAACATGGAGATAAAATCAAGTTTGAAAGAGAAAGTTGATTTTCCAATCGATTAACTCCTGGGTACTGATTTCTCTAACTCTCCTGAAAAGTTGCTGAGCATTCCAGGATTAGAAGAATTAGTAAACTTGTGAACTCTTCTACCGATGTGAAATCAAAACGAACCATTAAGTAAGTATAATTTATAAAGTATGATTGATAAGACAATAAAGAACAGATAAAAGATTGGATTACATCATACGTTGGCAGTGCATAAAATACGATGTGACACGACGTACGCTTAATCAAATCAGTACCCAATAAGTTATTGGCGTAGTTGACGATGAATCGCATCGACGGCCCGTCCGGAATTGATTGCTTGGGAAATGTGCGCGCACGTTTTGTTCCCCATACGCTGCATGCAAAGCGCAAGAGATGCGAGCGAGCTCCATTAATGTTGCTAGTCACTTACGGTTATTGTTCTTGTGCGTTTGTCTCACCGTTCGTCGCATTGTGCTCGCGGAGCTGTCATCGCAGCGCAAGACATTGAGGCTGCCATGACGTTGGATCGCACATGCATGTATTGTTGTTACCATGGCTGCGCACTAAGAGGAGGCCATCATTACATTGCACTACATTACGTACAATGAGTCTTCACATTTTCTCTCTACATGCTCGCATAATGTACTCAGAGATTCATAAACTTTTAACTACATGAACTTCAGAAATTCAAAAAGAACCAGAAAAAGTAAGATATTTACCAATAGGTAGAACTCGACTGATGATCAATTAAATTCAAAGAAATAATTAAGGTCTAGTAGTATTAAAAGTGGTTACCAACTCTCAAAGCGGAAGCTGACGTGAAACAGTTTTACCAGGAATTAGTTTAAGAGATCATCTTTATTGAGACCATGATGACTCCGAGTGGAATCAAAAAGATCAACCACACAAAGCGTACGTATTTCTCAAGTGAGTAAAGCAAGCTGTAGAGGAACATTTGGAGCAGTAAGTGTTTATTAAGATTTCTAAACACGTCTGTTGGGTTGCAAGAATGGACACGCGCACCACCGCTTCTGATTTATTTGTTTGAGATGCGTGTCGTGTGATATTTGCCGCGTTTCCCAGTTAAAGAAGAAGAAGATGATGATGACGAAAACAACGGGCAGTTTCACGGTTAGCGGTTGCATTTTGATATATATCAATGATGTGTTTGCGCTGTTTTGTGTGTCAGCATTGCGAACCGTCACTCAACTGGTTTTATTACCCATTTCTTTCATTTTTATGATGAGTAAGTGGCTCCCACAATTCTTCACACACTCGCGTTTACGTTTATGCTCATGTTGTACAATGTTTCTTTCTATTGTCACGAGAATAGCACACCACATTTTTGAATCTTCCTGTGCGAACAACTAAATTAATAAAGTATGTAATGATAAAAGCGCATCATCATCGTCATCATATATCTCATGCTGAATTACTTAATTAGATGAAACGAAATTAATTGAAAATTCAAAACGTTGTCACTGTCAATAAAAACATTGTTGCGCTGTTCGCATTATTCGACGAGGGGATAAGAAGTCATCATCATCATCATGACATCAAATTGGATTGCTCACTGACCGCATGCTGGCTATCAGCACCGCTGCAGCGGAAGAATGGAATTTTTAATATGAATATCTATAACAATAAGAACAATGGAAATGTTGCTGAGTGATGCGCGCGTTCGATTCGCTCGTAGCGCGCATGATAAATGAACGCGGATGCTGCGCAATGACAGAGCAGCAATAATAAGTGTATGTGTGTGCCACCACGCGGCCAATTCCTAGGTGGCAATCAGCAGGACACGCCGCTGATATCTGTGTAATAACATAATAAAGCGACGGCACGGGGTGTACGCAACGGCAACGGCGGCACCATCATCTTCTTCGGCGCGCTCCTGCGCTGGGTGGTCTCCGCTCTAACGCCCCGAAGGTCCCTGGGTCATCATTAGCCTCTTGCAAAAGGCGTTCTAATTGCCCAGCGCGTCGAACACCCAACTACTCACACCTTCTTTTTCATGGCTTCTTCGTCTTTAGTCTTCTTCAACATCTTCTTCTATCCTTCTTCCTGCTGGACGCTCATGGTGAGCCGCGCACGATGCTGGTCGTTCATGGTTGGACCGCAACGTGACTGATACCGAATTAATGCCAGCCAAGAAAATTGTTTTGTGACTAAACTTTTTAGGCTTAATTAACGTTTCCACGTTATTTGATAAAGCGTTTTAACACTCTTATTTCGTCATCCAGTTCTTGAAGTTCTCAAGAGGAGGAACTTTTTCTTCAAGCTAACGTACTTCACAACTGTCAAAGCAATTTTGCTCAATGCATAATTGGCATTGTCATTGGCACGCCAACAAAGCGTCTTTTATAGAGCGCAAACATTTAGCTATAGAGCACGAGTGAAAATAAAAAGAGTTCCATTCGATCGAACTGAATAAAACCGCATGAGTCCTTCCGCCATGAGCGCGAGCGCGTTGCTTGTGCTTCATTTCCTCTCGGGCGAGGATCAATTCATCGTGTTCTTCAGCTTCGTCTTCTTCTTCGCGTGCTCTTATTGCGCCTGCATTGATGTCGGGAGAGGCGTAACAATTTCTTCATTCACCACAATTGCCCAAGAAAATCGGACACAAAACGCGCGCACGCACCGCATGCCCAGATAAATACAATATCGAATTACGATGGAGTCGACGAAGCAGTTACGCTAACTGCGCCGACAATGAAGAAATAAAAGCGCGCGCAAGACAAAGCGTGCTCCGCGCACAAAGCCTCAAATAAAAACGCGAGACGACAAACACCACCTTCTTCTTCTGCTTCTTCTTCGCGCGTTCAATGCGCACCAACAATCATCATCATCATCATAAAACTGCTGCTGATGGTGCTTGATGATGATCATCATCATTGTTAGATGTTTGTGGGAGAACCATCAATTTATTAAATGACGACGAAAATGAGTTGTCACGTCCGGTGCGAGCTGCAACATTTTCATTAGCTGCCAATCGACGATCACCTCGATCGTTGAACAACTCGCGCGCTGTGTGGAAGGTGAATGCGACATTACTGCTTAAATGATGCACGCATTGCGTTATGGTTCGCTTCAGTAAAGTTATGAGCATGAGCGTAACGCTCGAGTAGATTTAATTGATTTGTGCTGTAGTTGGTCGCTAATGAAACTAGTCCAAAAATGCAGTCGCCGAGAAGAAGGAGCGAATGAATCCTGTCTTTGATTGATAACGCACGTAGTCTTGCAGCCATGCAAGGATTGTCCTTCATTGTCCTTTGACCAGGTGCGGCGTGTGAGTGATGCGTATCGCGAGCGCGAAGGAATTAGCTTCGTCTCGTACGCGTATGCGCAATTGCAAAATAAGAGCTGAGACGGAATGCTGCGCATGCGATGATTGCATCTATAGAAAAATTAAGAGTTACACGCGTATAAAAACGACGCATGAAGGAGCGAATTTGTCGACAGCAAGAAGCAGAGAAGGAGGAGGAGGACGACGACGACAGGAGCAACGACGAAGAAGTCACTCGGCTGCTTCTTCTTCTTCTTGTGGTGCCGCCGAGCGTGGGAACGCCGAATATTGTCGCAAGTATTCCGGACGGCCTTCTTCGGCAGCCGCTTCTTCCATCTCTCCGAACCAAGTCGAAAAAAACGAACAGCTCAAACTCAAATTCCAAATATCAGTGTGGTATGCATCATCGACACGACACAAGCGCAAGAAGAAGAACAAAATGCTAAGAAGAAAGAAAAACAGCAAAAGTTCACTCGAAGAGAGGACAGTGTCATGGAGGGCTTGTCAGCAAAATTAACTTGGACTAATTATGAATTAATTAACTAGATTTTCAGAAAGGCTGCAGGCACAAAAAATATTATTACTTCTTAATTTGACGTAATGTTAATCTTCTTTAGCTACTTATACTTTTTTTTTGAATTTTCAGAAAGCTCTTCCGGAAGAAGCTGTAAAAGTTCAATTATTAAATTGACTTAATAACCAGGCTGGTAACACAAGCTAAAACGCCTATTAAACAATAAACGTGGAAACATCAAAGTGTATTAAGTCAGCGCAATCAGGAATTAATCAAGAGCGTAAAAAGAAGCAAAAGAAATTGAAGCAACGTCGAATAGTTTCACGGTGCAATGCACAGCGGATCGTTATAAACCGAAGCAAAAGCGACAAAACGCAACGGACATGCATGGCAAACGACGTCCGAGTTAATTTACGAATATCATAATCATAATAATAATGAGGAAGAACGTTAATCCTCGACATACAAGCGACGCTGAAGAGTTACCAACAAAACCACTTTTAATCAAGTCCAATATTCACTCCGTTCGCTGCTTTTCTTCATTTCATCACAAATTCGAAATTATCTGTATTTTTATCGCAATCGTCATCTTTTCTCCCGGTGCTGCGCATTAATTTCTTCGGCTTGTTGATAAACCCGCGTGCCGGTTTTGTTCGGGTGTCCATTCAAGCAGAGCAAACATTGATGGTCTTCTGGTGTACTCATCGGTGAGCTTCTTCTTCTTCTTCTTCATCGTCGTCGACATCGGCTTCTTTTTCCTCTTTATTGTCGCTCAATATCTCCACGTCGTTCCTTTGCTCCTTTTGCGCCATGCTTGCGACTCTTGCACTTCTCCTTGCGGCTGCTGATCGATGAATTCATTAAGCGGTGATGGGTTAATTTAATGGGTTTATCAGCGGATACAATTAGTAAGCTGCCAAATCTCAATCAGTGCGTCATATTCGTTCACTCATCAATATGCAGCGGCACTCGTCTTGCCTTCGTTTCACATGATGAGATTCTGTTTATCTCTATTGCCCGAGCGTCTTCGAGGACTCTGCAGCGCGAAGGAGCTTAACACTTATTAGCCTTTCGGAGAGAGCGCTATCAACGCCGACGACAACATAATAAGTAATTGATTTTGATTAATAATAATCGAGCAAATAATACTCCAAGTTATTTATGATAATTCATTAACTCTGAATGATTTAATTGCGCATTTCAATCTTGCTTAATTAATTTTCTGGTGGTCTCGGAGGTTTCGCTCATTAATGCAAATTTATTTCGTGGCTTCTTTATTAATTTTTCTGACTAATTGATATGATACACAAATATTTATTAATGTGTAAATACATAATTAATTTTTCCCGCTGTGATTGATGAAATAACTCTTGTGTGGAATTGGTACATTGTTTGCGCATTTGCATAGTGAGCATTCCTCGCATTTTAATTACAACCGCTTGCTCATAATCTGCACTAAGCAAATCCATTTCATTATCTCATATCACAAACGGATGTAGTCGGAACCCTCGGCGTTTTCCTTTTCTCCCCCATCAAAAGCATGGGGGAGAAAAGGAAAACGCGCATTTTTGCGAGCGCACCACATATTAGCGCATCTTCTTGAAGCGCGCATATTTCGCATGTTGTTGTCCGCGTGTGGTGGTGAGCGCGGTGCGCATTCAATCCAATCATCGCTTACACGCTAAGCGCACAAAAAATATATATATGCACTACACACACAGGGACGCATAAAAGCTCTCAGTTCTATGCGTTGTGGCTAAGCATCGAATTCCATTCCGGATGAAGGAATGTGGATCCTGCACATATACATGAAAGATACCTATAAACAGCGCACACACTGAAGATGATGCTCGCCTCCCTTGTGCATTTTTTCCTATCTCCGCATTCTGTGTGCTCCATCAATACGTACGAATGCGTAAATGTGTTGGCCGCGAATGCTTTTTGCATAAACACAAACACAGACGACAATGCCAAATGTGTATATTGCATTGTACAAATTTGTTACGGCGTGTGAACTTCCAAAGGCGAATGTTGTTGCATTCGGTGTTTACGAGTGTTTGTGTATTTGCTTGTGGTGTCTGTCATGGCAAATGGCAGACGTGTGCGTATCAGTGGATGTATGCGTGTTTTTTCTCGGTTCCGCAAAACAAAAGACGCGCGTTTTTAAGCGTTGCAAATCGGTACGTTGGTGGCGGCTACATTGTTTCGCCGCATGTTCAACACACGAGTGCGCGCAAAACAAATACGCGCACGCAACTATTTTCATTAAAATACTTTCGGCTTTCGCGCATTCCGCGAGCCCCCAAAGCGTCGGATCGCCATCATCACTCTCTTTCGCGGAGCGCATGGGAAACCGCGCAGCGCTCTTCATTTGTTATTTTAATCAGCATTTTCGGGGCGTTTAGAGTGTTTTTCCACGTTTGCCGACCGCATAAAGCCGAACGATTTAATTAATTTCCAGCGCTGCGCAATTCAAATAATGCGCATTCTTTCAAATTACCTTACTGTTAAATTTTAATTTAAATTTAATTTCGACTCTTTGAACATTGTCCTGAATCAGCGCAGATTGATTAAAAATTGTGCCATTTAAATCTATTACAAGGAAGAGGATAATAAAGAGAAAGAAGTCACCTTAATTAAGCATTTATAATCAGCAAAACAAAGCCATAAAGAGTTGAAAACACACGCTTAAATGCCGGTAATAACTCACTTACCAAATAAGCATAAAACGTATAAAATCGGAATAAAAGTGCAAGCGTTAGTTCATCACAGCTCGCATAAATGTTTAGACGTTTCTAATTGAATCACTTTACACGCGTCGTGCGACTTTTTTGCATCTTTAGCATCATCAGCAGCACTTGTTTACTACCTGTTCGCATTGCTGCTGGCAGTGGTATCCTCAGCGGCAGCGCGTTCTACCTGCTAGTAAAGAAGCCATTAACATGATATAAAACGCAAATTTAAATGCTCGGCGCGCATTTAAGTTTTATTTGCACACAAGTGGGTAAAAAGCTTGGCGAATGACACCGCGGTTTCCATGAATCACACACAACACGCCATCCGCGAACAGCGACGACGACGATGATGATGATTATGCTGATGATTATGATGCCGAGCGATGAAGACATTACAAGCCGGCGACTTACACGCATAATTTAATTATAAAATATTTATTATGGTATGAGAGCGTGCGCTAAACTGCGCTAACTTCTCTCTTGGGTGTTCCACGCCATTTAGGGCCATCGTGTTGCGGTCGCGGATTTATTAGTTTCTTGCACTGCATCGCATGCATGTTTCAATTGCTTAACTATGAGCGGACAAAAGAATATATTTGTGCTGTGCATGCGCTTGAATTAGTTTTTCATGGCTACAGTTTATTCAACTTGTCTTGACAATATAATGCAATAATTATTGCATAATTTATTTACAAACAACATTTCATCATACTTTATCAAGTACAAATACTACACATGCAATTAATTTTTTGCCAACTTGGATATTACCTCTATTATCCTGTAGGTAATATTTTCTAAATTCACGTTATCCTATTTTTAGATAGACAATTATTATAAATAGTAATTTGCTTCAAGTTGACAGTACAATAAATGAAGAATATTTATAAGAGAATATGCGTGGCTAGTTATTAGATAAATATGCATGAAGGAGAGACATAAATTAAATATAAATACACAGTACATGCGCGCAAAGCAATCTCAACGAGTTTAAAGATCTTTCTTCAAACATTCATTCAGCTGGCAGCATATGTCATTGTACGCAGTGTCGCGTAAAGAACTAGGAACTAAGTAATGCGAAATGCAAATGCGAATGCGCCAATGGGCATTTACGATTATAACCACATAGTCAATCGCTAATTTCGACGGCGGCGGTGCACGCGAGGACCACATGCGTATTGATTGCACGTTATGTAAGTGGCATTGCATATGCATTATTCGTACAGCACTCGTCAATAATGCGAAGCGCTCTGCATTGTGACGTTTGAAAGAGGCGCTCTGAGAGCGCACAGAAATTGAATGAGGACAATATAATCATGACCGATGATGGGTACTTTGTGCAAGCGCGCGCGCACGGTATCGAAAATGCACCCGTGTAATTGCATCACTGTGTATGTGTGCATGCGATTACCACACTATTATATAATGTGCAATGGCCGAACGAAGGTATTCACCGTCTTACTGGGAACGTGTTTAAGCGTTCGGTAACGCTTTAACCGATTCGTTGCCTTTCGCCTTGCACCATCCCGAATGGGGCATTCATCGCTCTCCTATTCATATTCAAAGTGCCACAAATGAAATTATTTTATTCCTTGCTTCATTCACTTCGTGATTAAATTAAAATTAAATAATTAAATATAAGAACTTACCGTTTCCTTAGTTGCAGCTTCGACGAGTCCTTATAGGATAAGGATTTAAGGCAGAAAAGTTACTCGTGTTGGAAAAAAATTGTTTAATTAAATATTCATCAAGTACGTCAAATATCTATGCATCTATAGATTTACAGGTCATTATTTTTGAATTACAAAATTGTCAACTAAGAAGAGAACAACCAAACATTGCATAACATTTCTTCTTATGCTTACGTTATTTCGTCCATCAACGCATTTAATTTACAAGAAAATGCACATGTCATTTTTGTGCAACTTGTCACATTTTTCTATATACAATTACATCATTGTTATTGTTTATTGTCGAACGTTTTGCTGTTTGGCAATAGCGCAATCATCACACATAAAACACGCATTCTTATAAATATACACACATGTAATTCGATGTATAAGTATAAAAAAGGTAAAGAACAATTTCTAAATATTTTTAAACATTTTTAACTCACAGCTAAAAAGCTAAAAATAGTGAAAAAGCATACACGATTCATCGCCCAATATAGTATAAACACGTAGGTAATAATATTAATAATGTTAATAATGGCTTACAATATTTACAACTTAGACTTGCGAGAAATAAATAAAAGAATTAAATAAGTGAATAAAAACACACCGAATATTTACAATTGTCATAATAGTACACACGTAGTAAACATAATAATAATGGAAATAAAATCGTAATAAAATATCATCATCATAAATCGTCGTAAAGCAATTAAATTAATTAAATAATTAATGATTAAGTTAAGTATGATAATCAGTCTTTTTGTCTATGTACACCTTTGATTAATTAATTTACAAATTCGCTTCTTGTCGAGTGTTTAAATCGTCAATTAAATAGTTAATTAATACTGATATTCATCAAAACGCAAATAAATGCACGTTTTCCATATGCACTTGATGCTTGTGTGTTCTTCATGAGAGGCGCCAGCGCGGTTAATTTATCTTAATTAATAAGCGTTTCCATTCAAATTACAATTGGTTAATACGTTAAGTACGCTGCTCGTTTGGTCAGATATATTTTCGTGGAATCTACTGACTTAAGAAACTTACTGACTTATTTGTTGCTCAAGCTCGAAGGTGCAACCCATTTAAAAGCATGTGTGTATCGTCTTTTTCGTCCGACACACGTCGCACTTGACCTCGCAGCACCACTGGAAGCGGCAATTGCATCGTTCGACCACGACTACCTCCTGGGTGCGGTAGCCGCGGCCGCAGCACATGAGGTCACATCCATCCACCCCAATCGACGTCTCATTGCATTGACGACCATGCGTGCCTTGGATGCCCAATTTGGGGTTCTTCTCGCAAAAGCCTGGTGATGGTTCCAAGTAAACTAAATCCTTGGTGCTCGGGGGTTTGTGATCGGGGTTGAACGGTTTCAGTTGGAAGCCATATTTGTATTTGCGGGGCTTGTTCTCGCGCTTACTGTGAATGCTGTTCGACGTGATGCTGTTGCTGGTCTTGTCCGTCTTAGGTCGTTGTGCTGCATTACTTCTTGCGCCCGTGTTCGAGACCATCACTCGGGAAGCACCATCGAAGCGATCCTTGAGATTATCTCCAATTACACGGAAGTTCGGAAGTCGCATCCAACAGGTTTTGACTGTACAGGAACCGGACATTCCATGACATTTACATTCTTGTCGCATTTGCGCTTGTACGTGCTGCAAGCAGAAGATAAACAAGGTTAAGCTATTAGTTATTAGAAGGATAATGATGAACATGGGTGGTTTGAGCTTTAAGTCAATTTAATAATACAGTTAAGCGCGATTATCAGGATTTCAGATCAAGTCAGCGGCGGCGCAATTTAATGAAATTAGTGGCGTACGCGTCTTGAGAGCCGCTAATCAAGTTGAGCATTCATTAAGTCAACAACAATCCGCTGCGCGCCTTGTGGCCGTGGTGTGAGAATTTTAATGATTTATGCGCGGCGATCATTAATACCGGGTGGTCGGGTCGGTCGGGTTTTTATTAAAATGCATATTAACTTGTTAAGACCGCCCATATTTAATGAAATGACACATGGGCCTCGAGGCGCGACTCATTTCACCGTCGCGAGCACACCGCACCGCGGCAGCCGCGCGCGCGCGCGTCTTAATCGCCGTCTGCATCTTCATCCGTTCTTGTGCTCTTGTACTTGCTCGCGCGCGCGCGTGCACACTCATTCATGCATGTGTGCTTGGACATTCGGCCGCTTTCAACCTTCCTCCTTCTGCTGCTCCTGCTGCATCAGCATTAACATCTTCACATCGCAACATGTTCATCTACAACCATCTCGGCTTCTTTTCTTCGGCGTGTCTCTTTGTACTCCTCCTGCTGCTGCTGTTGCTGTTGCTTCCTCGTCTGCATTTATTACCTACTCATTCGTCGCTTTGTTCACTTTTGTTTCAGGATATTAAACGACGTCAACAACAACAACAATATCAAGAATCAAAAAAACGAAGAAATTTTTGCGAATGCGTACAGGACTTCTAATTAAATAGCTTAGGAATTATTATCTTTGACTTAAAAGAGACGAGATAATGCTTAAAAATAATTCGTTGTGAGTAGTAAAGAGGAGATCCCGATATCAATCTTCAATTTCTCCCGGTCTTGATCTTCAAGGAGTGGAGTAAATACCAAAGATTTTAATTTTCTATTAAGATTAGGATAAAATTGACGTATTTAATCGTAATCATGGCAACTGTTTCTAAATAGAACATTTTCTATAATATGATATGCGAAATAAGAGCAAATATAAAAGAGAAACGTAATAAAAGCAGTGCTTTATGCGCATGTAAAACGAGCCCTCCTGGTGAGCGAGCTCGCGCTCTCGGTTCTTCTTCCTCCAGTTCTTCGGCTTCGTTTCGTGTGCTTTCTTAATGCGCGACGTGCACGCGCATTCGCTTTGCGGGCATCCCGCGGTGATGACACCGCATTACACTAGATAATGTCCCATAGAACATGTGTTCGCGGCGGCGGTTTTTCTCTTTCAGAAAGCGAACACCACTCGACGCGTGCACGCGCTTTCCATTCATTCACCACGTAAACCGCCGAATAAACAAAGCACTCGGTGGACATCTGTGCGCGCCGAGATGAATGCGACACGTCTCATTGAGATTTTAATTAAAAGCGCGCAGCGCGCTCCGGGTGAAATGAAGCGCGAACGATTTACTTCGCGCAAGTGGCATTTCGCGATGCAATTTGCTTTATTGCATTGCGCATTAAAACGATGCCGCTAATTAGTGGGGTTAATTATTGTCGATGCTTTTTCGCATGCGCACCGTGCATTAATCAATCTTAATTCGCATGTTAATTGACTTTTAATTGATATTGTAAACGGTTAATTAGTTCGTAAACTTTACGATTCGAGTGGCGAATTTCATATTTAATGACTCACCATGCGGCCGGCTTCATTGTTGTGCAGATTCATCTTCTCGCGCAAGCTTCTTCCGCGTTCGCCGGTGTCGACGAACTCGCGGCTGAATTTAAAGCCGAATGCGATGTTGTCCGAGCAGCCGCCCCATTCCCAGTCGCGCACGCCGGACACTGAAGGGCTGTTGGAACCCTGCGGTCGTCCTTTGTGGTGGCTGTAGTCGCAATTGCACGTTTCGATGGTTCCTTCGCTACACGCTCGTGCAATCGAATGCGTTACTGCTGCACTTGTAATTGCATAAATAAATGCAGTTTCTCGACATCCTAATAACAAAACAACAATATTAGTATTGTGCTAATTTAAGCCACGATGTTTATCATTTGTCAATAGAGAAATATTTTTCTTGGAGACGATCGAGTTAATTATGATCTCATGTGCATTGCACGACGAACGACACGCGCATCCATCTCACGCGTTGAATGATTATTATTAACGATGACACGTTTTTTCGCCGTATTTTGCCGCATGCACGACACATCAATCATTTCGTCATTGCTGCTACCGTTTCGTCACGTACGCGCATAAATATTATGCCGTTTGCCGGCACTTGCTGAGCGCAACCAGTTCAATTGACAAATACAATTGGCGAATGATTTACGAGCGAGTCAAACGCGAAAAACGACGACAACGATGGCAAAAAGTCAAAATTTATTGCATTTTTTGACTTATGTAAGTGACTTTCACATTTTATTAATGCGCAACAAAAAGATTTAATTGAATTTTGACCTTTCAATTCCTCTTATGAGCGAGTCCGTTGGAGACTTCAACGCGCGCACCACAAGTAGGAAACCCAGTCGAAAAGAATTTATAGAGCAGAATGCGAGGAATTAATTTGTTACTGACTAATAAAAATAATTGATTAATTGCTCGAGCATATTAGAAAACTTTTACTACTTTTTACTCTCTGTTTTCAAGCGCAGAAGAAGGATTGAGAAACAGTTGGTTGAGAGCCTCCCCGCATGAGGTCAACATGATGATGACGTAATTAGCCCAACGGTGGTCAACGGGGGGTCGTTGAATCGACCTCCAAAGAACGCAGAAAAAACTTGTAATCCATTTGCAATGTGCGCTTCGGATTTTCTCTCTCATCATTGGCATTGTGCCGTTGCAATGATGCTATCGATTTTCGTAAAAGTAGATCAACCGCCGATTCCAGGAGCGAGCGTTCCCGGAACACGGCGCAAATCCATTTGATACGGCTCTCGCAAATAGATGATGTTTTTATTGCTGGCATCTGCGCAAATGCATCGCGTAACAAAAGCCAGAGAGATTTATGACGGAGCCATTGACGGCCATCGACGGCCGAAACGGTAGTCCGCTAACTGTCATCATGAGGTCGCCCACGACGCGAACAACGAAGCGAATTCGTCGTGGCCAAATGGAAAGCGTGTATTTTTTGTTCACCTAGTTTACAGTTATTATCACTCCCTATTACAGGTCGAGTCCAGTAAGATATTCTGAATTTTTTGTTTTTGGGATTTTCAATCGCGTAATTAATTCTAGCGCTGCTCTTAAGTATGGCTATGAACGAAAGAATGTCGCTGACTGTTTATTAGCGTCGAGAGGAAATAATTTGTCAGCTGATTTAATTAAACTAATTTGAGGCAGCGTGCGAAGAGCGGCGGAGAGGCTTGCGTCGAATTCCAAAACTGTTTGCGTTATCCGAATCACATAAACACATTAAAATGATACCGGCGAGGATGCACCTCAACTTCTTCAGCAGCACCAACGACAGCAGGTAGAGAGACAAAGTAAGTGCAGTGTGCGAGCCCGGTGTGCAACAGTCTACAAAGTGGCATTTCAAGTAGCCGTTATCTACGCATCTTTGACCAGCGATTTGTTAAGAGCGACAGCCGCGCGCTGCGTCGCATTGCGTTACGAACTATTAGTTCGCTCAAATTGATTGGTAATTTGGGCTCTCAATCAATGCGATACGCGATTTCAACGGCCTGATAAAACAAGCACACGCACGAATCTATAAAACTCTCAACAAGTAAATACCTTTTTTACTTTACATGCATTTTAAGCTTTAAATTACTTGGGTAAATTGAAGATTTAAATTTTAATTGTGTACAGAGAAAATCATTTAGGTAAATATACACTTAATCTATTAGGTGTGTTTGCTTTCGATGCATGCACATTGCCCAATAAATTAATGATAAAAACGCGTGTGCTGCGTTTGCATCTGGAAGAGAGTTCGTTTGGGGCGCTATTGCGCGCGTGCCTGTTCTATTTATATAAGCACACAGCCCTCGTGCCCTCAAAAGCAACAAATTACAAATCCATTTGTCCGGCGCGCATCAAACAGCGAAACGAAGGGGCGCGTTCCTATCTTTACATATATCTCTTTTACAGCCGGTAGTTTTGTCGTTTTGTCAAGCACGCTCGTTTTGTTATGCAAATCGGGACAAGTCTATTAGCACGCTTGATCGCACTCTGCGGACATGCATCCCCTATGCTCCAATTGTACTGATGTCAATGATGTCATTTGATGCGCTATTCATTCAATACGCTAACACAGCTAATAGAAAAAAAATCTGATCATTCATTACTCACCCCTGTCAACGATCTTCCCAAAAAGGTTCTTGCCCCGCAGGAAATTGCGCGTCGAGCAGTTCCACCGGCGATTCCGGAACTGATGTTGGCACTCGTGGATTGCCATATTCGCCCCTTTAGCAATCGCCACCAAAACTCCGGGATTTTCGCGTGCTAACCGCCGCTGTTTGCGACGAAGCGTGTTGTGTACGGAATGATCCATGTAAATTAAATTTGGCGATAGTGGTGAGAGATTGTTTGGTTCGCCTGCTTTCGCAATACCCCTGAAAAATATGGAGTATTAGGCATGATACTTGTCGGCAGCTTTTCAAATAATTTAACTTGGACATGAGTGTATATGCACGCGAGTAAAAGGCTTGAAAAGCGTGAGAAATGTTCATCTAGATAGGTGTTTTCGTAAAGAGAAAGAAATGTGGAAACGACGCATCGGCCGATGCGAGATTGAGTGGACAAGATGCGCGCATCCGCACGTCCCTTATCTACGAAATTCCTGTGTTGCCGCCGCGCACACAAACGTGCCATAAAAACGATGATCAGCTAGCCGTTCAAACATCCCGCGACCACACCAACACCAATGCGTGTGTTCTTCGGATTTTTATACAACAACCATATACAAAGTGTTTGATTTTTTACGTTTCGTGGACGTATACGGTGCGAGCGCTTATTAGCTGGACAGTTTGCCCAAAACGGCAACATTTCCAGCCACATGCTGTTGACTTGCTAATCAACAACAGCACTATGGTAAAAATGTCAACAATTCGGACACATTCGATTGCACTTTTGTGTTTCAATAAAAGTGGTAACATATTCATAATTGAGTTGTAAATTTTGCTTTTGTTATCTTAAATAAAACAGTGGAAGAAGATAAAACGTAAGTATAGACAGAATGCATCTGATAGTCGAGAAGTTATTTGACAACCGAATCTGACAAATTTTAAAATTAATTTATTCAATACATTTCACAAAATAATTTTTAAATTTACTAGAAATAAATTGTTAAAATAATATATTAAACTGATATTTGCCTTAAAATATTGAAATTTGAAAAATAAATTTTTCTTATGGGATTTTACATGGAGACTCAATGACCATCAAGCAAGAAACCCACCTTGAAACACTTGTGACTTTTAATCCAGCTTACTGACAGTTTTCAAACTTTAGTAAATTAATTATCCAACACTCAAAATTATTTAAACAATTTATTGTTATTAAAAATTTGTTAAAATTTATTTTATATCAATTTTCGTTAGTGATTTCAATAAGATGGAAACCTGTGGCACATTCAGTTAAAACCCAATTTAAATCCAATTTTCCATGCGATATTCTGACGAAATACGCCATCGAGACTTTCTCAAGCTATCACTTTTTCACGAAGATGAAACCTGCGCGGTTGTCGCAATGGGACATAAAGTTAAAGAGTTGTAAAGAAGCATAAAGAAAAAGCAGCTGACAGCCGTGATTGATCGCGTTCGTCGTGCATGTTCGATGGAGGAACATTGTAAATCTTTATTGTCAAGAGCGAATGTGACTGGACTACATATCACCTGAAGAAGCGCGCGCACGCGGCCGACGAAGAAAACAAAGCGGCAGAAGAAGAGTTGAGCAAAAAGCGGCAGCACATTCTTTCGCAATTGATTTATGTCGAAATTGTAAACAATTGCACTGATTGCAAAACTCACCACCACATCGATCCTTTGCCTCGTCCTTTGCTGCGCACGTCCATCTCGCACTGGCAGCCTGCAAGCAGCAGGAGAACGAACGCACATAAACTTATCACAAAACTCTCCATTGTTCTTTCCTTTCGTCCTGTCTCGCGGATGAGAAGCAGCAGCAGCAGCAGCAGCGCACGTTGCAATCTATTTTCGAGGTGCAATATTCACGACTTCCACCCGCACACTACACGCAATTTGAGCAACGCGATAGCTTGTGTGAACGTGACGCCCGTCCGACAAAAAATAAACAAATATCCACCTTGGTCACCGATCGGCATGTGCCGTTCAGGATGAAGTGGTAGGGGGTAGGGGGTTGCGATGCGCACCGACCGCTACCGATAGAGATACCCTTGCGGAAATTCGGGCGCCTCAAGGAGGAGTCTTGCGCTCGTTGCGCCGCCACCGATCGAAGTGCGCGCGAAGCCGTCTTGTCCACCCACAGGTCGCCGTGCAACTACTAATCCGCAATGCGCGAACCATGCGTGTCCTGCACGTGGCTGCGCCAAAGGTGGTGGGCCCAAGTATCCTTCTGTGCGCGCGCACCAATCACGCGCCACGGTTCCGCCTTGCTTTTCCGCAGTCCGGAACGCCATTGCTCCTGCGAGGAGCTCGCGCCGCTCTTGACCGCCGGTCAATTTGTTGTTGCACAAGCGAGCTGTCCCATCCTCGCGCACCAACCGAACGAGTAGAAGGGATAATGTTCCACTCAACAGCAGTTCATCTCGTGTCTGCAACTCGAACGTGCTTTTATTAAAGTGGATCCGCGCGCTTGTTTTTTTATTTTGCTTCAAATTTTTACCAAGACCACACGTGCATTCCTTTTCATTTATTTCTCAGGTTTTTTTCCATGTGAATCAACGTTTTATTATGAGGAAATGCGCTCGGAATTTCAAACTTTTTCGAATGTTTTTTATACTTTTATAATAGCCACTCTTAAATTTAAACATTTATTTAATTTTGGGAAAACAATTTCATAGAACATTAATGTCACATAAAATTATCTAATATTATAATTGTCTTACTATGAGGATAATTAAATAGAATTTAAGCAGAGTAAATAAATTCTTAAATATAATATTATTTTTATTAAAGTTAACGCTTAAAATGTATTAGTGCGATTGCAAGTGCTAATCGCTTAGATATTATTACACAATGAGCTTGTTTTAATGCCATGTTCAGCAGTAAGCTGAAGGATTGAATAAAGCGTAAAGCCATTGAAGTAACAAGCAACGGATATTCTCGGAAATCAGCTTATCCACAAAAATATACTTATATCCTATTGATACTCAACATAAATTGGTCTCCTGCGATTAACAGCAAAAAGCAATCGGTTTCAATTTGTCGTCAATCACGTGGCCTCCTGCACACGTGTTTCCGCAAGATGTCAACTGGAAGTTGCTAGTGATCGATCAGCCACAAACGTCACAATATCTGAAGAGCTACTACGAAGTGTAACAAGGCCAAAGTCATGACTGAAGAGCAGCAGCGTATGAATGGAATCGTGGAAACGTTAAACGTGAAAACTCACTAACGTGGAAGCAGCTTGATGAATGGAAACCTCGTTCACCGTGTTGTATTCATTTTATTTATTTGCTTGGCGTTCGGCACGAATTGTTAATTAATTATCGTTTATATCACTCGATAGGAATCATTTATTATGTCGCTGATCACAATCAGTCGGAGTATTTAAGAGATGCAATTGAAGCAGAGGACCACAAGAGAATCGGAAGATGAAAGCGAGAAGTAGATGGTGAGCTCACGAAGAAGAAATGCGCAGATCTTTTTGGAAGCGTGAGAGAATACCAAGTTCCCATCGATCGAAGCGCCTTCGATCCGATTGGCACTGCTATCGATGGGCGAGATTAAAATGAGGAAGAGTTTTCTTCTTGCGCGTCATTGTTCAAAGGACTGTGATGATAGAATGATGATGATGATGATGAAAGAAAGCTCTTAAGTAGTTGAATAAGTTAATTACCTAATAGCTATTATGCTAGGTCCCTATAATAATAGAAGAAAGGACCTTCAGAGTTGTTTTCAAGGATTCGAAATGATTGAAAGGATTGCTAAATAGTTATTTTGTATAAAATTAAGCAGTTTTAATTGTTCTGTCATTAAAGACAAAACGCTTGTGGCAAAACCACAAAAATCGCGCCGTAAGTAAAAGAAGAGCAAAAGCAAGAGCGACCACAAAACGATGCCGACGAAGTGCGCGTGCTTGCATTATTGAATGACCACCCAAGCAATTCGCTCGCATGCGTTTTTCGTGCGGGCGCGCGCGCGAGCTTGCGGTTTCAGTAAAATATAATGACCACTGATGGGGCTCCCTGTGGTGTGATATTCCTCACTTTGAAGCAACGCAAGCCGCATCTCTCTGTCTGGTACAGCGCCGAATTCCGGGGCCTCCCGACACGCACACAAAAGCGCACACACCTTTTACCCTGTCATTTAACTATTGTTCCGTGCCATTACTGATAATTGCATGGATTCCTGATGATTTTCTCACATTGTGTCATTATTTTTTCTTCATCTTCACCTTCTTCTTCTTCTCGATTCTTGTTGATACTCTCACTGTGCTGTGGTAACTATTCTTGTTTATAACTAGACTTTTAGCACAACTAATGTAGTCTTAAGAAGGAAAGAGGACAGCTGCTTTGCATTTTTATTAAAACTGAAAGCCTCTTGAAATTTGGATGTTTATGTCAAGAGTTGTCAAACGTTGACACATTTTAATTCCTCAAGAGGAAACTTCCTGAAAACTTATTAAAGTAAGAGAGATGTGTTGGGGTTTTGGACTAGGTATGCCTTTAGATTTCTAGTGGAGAAAGAAATTAAATTAAGAGAAAGGTAATGAATAACTGTTTGTTATTTTTATCGCTCCTCTCGTTTTTGTTGCATACGTGTGGAGCATTAGCACTTTTACTCTTCAGCGCGCTGAAGACGAGGATCAAAAGCGGCGACGCCGAAAAAGGGCCCATTCACGCTTACACATCAAACGCCATCCTCGTCGTCTGAACTATTTTTATTTGCTTCTTTGGCGGATGAAGGAAGGTGTGCTCTGCCTGGGTGGCGCTCCCTCCGCGGCGCGTAACGAATCCGTGTGAACTCGATTAGCCAGCGCGATTGTGCCGACATAATAAATGCTAATTTTATTGAATCGTCCTCGTTGATGATGAGGACGATTGACAATTGTCATCGCGATTGAGCTGTTCCGCATATGCATACGGGAAACTCGCTCGTAAACACCGTTCTTGTGTCAACACCTGAGCACCGGTGAGTTCGGTCCGGTCACCCCCTGGGTGTTCGGACCTCATAAAACATTGCTGTTTATTGTATTTGCTCGATTTATTGCGTCTTCTTCTTCGCGGGTGTCCATCGTACGACCGGTCATTGATGAGCTGATGACAGGAACGCTGTTGACGAGTTTCATCAACGAGCATAATGGTTGACCACTGGTTTATTCTTATCGTACTATGGCCTACTTTATTACACCTTTATGACACTTCAAATACAATAAAATTGCTTAAAATTTTGCTATTTTTCAGGTGAATTGATTTAAGTAAACAGGAAATTGTTTATTAAATATTTTATTATAGTTGAAAGGATTATTCACCTGAAATATCAGCAGAAAATCAAAGTGAATTTCTTCAGTAAATAACGTGTAGTTATAAAGGATTTTATTAGGTCTTTGACCACGCATTTTGTAAGTACAACAAACATTTGGCAATCTTAAAGCTGCGAACAAGCGCTTTACAAAACGTTGCTGCGCGTTGGTTGAAAATTTAATTAGCTTCGTAAACAATAAGCCATCGTCGCCGATTCGCCACACTTTCCATCGGCGTGTTTGGTGCTCGTGTCGCGCGCGCTTTATGGCCGAAAATTCGCGCGCCGCCGCAAGGATATTTTTTTGATTGGCGCACTGCATGCAGCGCTCAAATTTCATAAATTATTTTTTGTGTCGACACCTCGGCCGAGCGCACGCCGCATGCGAATCAATTATATGGTCACTGCGTGCACACGAAAACAAATCGCAACGTTTACAAAAGGCACCCATCGCATTTTTTATTTATATTCTCGCGATTTGAATTACACGTTACAGACTTGCCAAATCACGATCCTTCGGGTACGACGCCTTGGGGAATTCAATTAACGTTAAAACTTGTAGTTTAGTGTCAAAAATCATAAAACGATAATAGAGTCCTCACAGCTGAAGTCTGTGGTTTGTGCATTTGAAGGAAAAAGCGAGAAGCATTTAGACACACAGTTATATTAAAAGGTAGGACGTATTGTGAAAAACGCGCGGTGGATGGGCAGCGAGCTGCGATCGGCGTGTCGAATTAGGAATCTGCTTTTGGCTGCGTTGCTTTGGCGTCGCGCCTTTGTCCATCGCGACCACTCGTACCTGACGTCGAGCTTGTAGGAGGAAAAAACAGATACAAATTAATATATATCTCGTGATTCGAACGTGTTCTGTTGGCAGGTACAAGGGGGGCTTACAGCTCGCAAACAATTCCGTTTGGCCACCATCGGCGATTACAAATAGTTGCGCGCAGGGGTGGCTGTCAACGCTCACAGCTCATTTCGTACACAAAACAGCAGGAAACGTGCCCATCAACAATTCGCACATTCAACGAATCTGCAATGTAGCACTCACCCCTAGAGAGTTGTTAGATATTTTATTAGAGGGTTGGTTTTGCTATTGGATAAATAAGGCACAACTTGATATCCTTTTCGTAGTCCTTCTCGCATGCGAAGCGTAATCAGAGCAGGAACTACAGACGATCAACAATGCGCGAACACAATGCGTCAATAGATAAATGTGTAACAATGAAGCAAAAGGCAACGGCAACTTGTTGAGAAGCGCAGCCAGGTGAATGATGAAGAAACATGTTGCGCACCGTGTACGAACAACATTGTGAACACGCTCTCTTCTTGCTGGACCACACGCGCATTGTGAATGGAAAGCGGCGCTCCGCCACTGCGAAGAAGCGCACGCTGAAGAAGTGCTGCTGCTGCTTTTTCTTCTTCTTCGGCCCCGATGACGTTGATTAATAATTTTGTGCGCTTTCATGTGAAAAGCGCGCGCGCATTGATAGCGGCCGCAGTGATACAAAAACTGCGTCAAAACAATGCTCCACTCGTTACAAATAGATTAATTTCTTCCTTCGCAGTGTGCTTGCGAGCGCACACCAAGCGCTTGATTAACTACCAGCAAACGCACCACTCAACATATTTTATCTTAATTAATCATAATTACGAAGTTCTGCTTTATGGTTTTGATTAAGTACTTACGGATTCGACGATATGTTTCATTTAAACATGATCATTCATATAAAGTCGTGATATAACTCATGATTAGCTTATTGTTACAAAAATGATATTTCAAATTAATTGCCCGATTAGTCTACGATTTTCCATAATGTTCCAGCTGGGCAAGCATTGAGAGAACGTTGAAAAGTTTCTTGCTTTAGGGTGTAAAGATGTCGTCAAGTTCCTCATCTTGAAATGAATGGAAAAAAGTCTTAAGGAAACGTACTTATTCTGTTACAAATACATTAATCCATAATAAGCATGTTTTAAAAATATATTTGAAAATACAAGTTTTACATGGATAGTGAAATGTTCAAGTTTCAAAGAATTTGCTAAACTTGCAAACGCAAAAGAAGTATTTTGCTTCCTCCAGCGTTAAAAGGGTTGACAATATCTGCAAACTCGACGTCCATCCGTCTATTGATCTATTGATTCTTCTGCTGGCAAGCTATTGAAGACGTACTTCTTACTCGCGTGGTGGAGCGCTTTAAGCGGGGTGAAGATCTCACAAGTTGACAGTGATTAGGAGCGGGATAAAGAGATAATCCGGGACAACCATTAAAACGCATTATACGCGCTGAATGACTCGCTGGCGATTTGGCAAACGTTCGCAATATTGCAAGCCACAAATACGTTCCTCCTCGGGGCCGTAATCAATTGTTGCGCTTGCAATGCGCACTTGTTGCAGCTCTTCTATTTCTTTACGTCAGCCCCAGCCCACAAGCGATCCATCAATTGTATTAGTGTTGACGCTCAAATACAATTTGCCTAATGCTTGTACCACAGTTGCATAATACTTCTTCGTCGTTTTGCTTGCTAGTTTTGCGTATCTTGACTTCAATCGCTCGTAGCGATTAGTTTTTAAATCGTTTGCGTAACACTCTTTCAATTTCTTGCTAATTTCCTTTAATTTTCTTACATTTTCCATGCGTTTACTTTAACTCGCTTTGGTTTCATCGCAGCATTCTCGACAGCTAAATATTAACTAAATTTTAATCCTGTGTTTTTCTTCTGTTGAAAGCGTCAGAATATGAATGAATTTTTACGATATTTGGACACTTTTTAAAGGTAATTTAACACCTGAACCACTAAAATAAACGTGATGCGCAAACAACATCGTTGCAGTGTGCAAAGAGTTTGAGTCAATTTTCCGGTGCTTAAAAAGCGTCATTGGCAAAGAGACACACATGCACACAGATTATTTAGTTTCCCCTTTTTGGACGAAACATCACCATTTGGGTCAACATTGAAGGCGCGCGTGTATGGAGAGGAAACAAAAACGAAGACATTAATCTGAAAGGCATACAGAACGCGCTGACCAAATATCAATAAACACAGCTAGCGTCTTTGTTTACCTATTGACACTTCTATTGACTTTTCACTTGAGAAAATCTTCTTCGGGTCGTATCTAAACCTTTTCATTGTTTATTGTTATTTTATTTGTCGTTCGGGCCTGTTTGGAAAATATTCGAATCCTCGTTACACACCGGAATTTATTTAACAGGGAAGAAATTCTCCAATTTAATTAAAAATATTCTACATATTTTTGAGATAAGATTACCTAAACATAAATGACTTCCCCTTCAAAATATGGAGATAATGCTTAATTAAATTCCCAATTAAGCAGAGCACTGTATTGATAAGAGCTATAATTCCCGGAGGGTAGTGCTTTCGGTCCCGCATTCGGTATTATCACCTGTGCATGAAGGGCTCTGGCGAGATAAGCAGTGAGACCACCCCGCATCGGGCTGCTGTTGCTCGTGCGGATGGTAGCTGCACAGTGGTATCATTTTGGAGATAGCAGGGTTGTAAAGATAACGCTTTTAAAGCCTGGCGAAGGGCCAGAGGAAAAACACTTGGACAACGTTTTGTCGAAAATACGCCAAGAAGAAAATAGACTTACGAAGTAAACGGACGTTTTAGGGGTGGGCTATTTTGCTCTTCTTTACAGTTCTTTATAGTGCGTAAGTAGCTTACACTTGTCGCTCGAATGAATTCAAGCTTTGTTAAATTCATCTCAAATCAGCGATTTTATCTACGGAGCAGAAGAAAAAGAAACAAACTGACGACTTAATAGGACAAACAACTTAAGATTTTCTAGCTTAAAAACTTTACAATTTGTCTTTTTCATTTCTTTTAAGACTACCATCTTGCAAAATTAAATGCAATATTACAAATTTAGCACGTAATTGAGAGAAGGTAATATTTTAAGGATAAGTGACATTTTAGAATCTTTAATAAGTACTAAAAGCTATGGTATAAGTTTATTTATGCTTCGTGGATATATTCATGTGAATTTTATTGCTAGCAATTAATAAATTAACCATCAATCATTCATCTACCTAGCAAGAACCATTCTTTTACGAGTTGTTGGTGTGAATGAACCCTAAAGAAATATCCACTTTTTACGACCGGAAGAATCTTGCTCACTTGAATCAACACTACAAAATATGTTTAATAAACCGCCTATATTTGCAAACTAGGAACACGGTTGAAACTCATCGTAATTTATATAAGACTTTTTCATTTTGTTTCAGGTGAGCAGTGCAAACATTTACCAAGCCGCTGGAAAGTGAAAATCTCGACTTTAAGCACACCTCCTTTGAACTGTTTTACGTTAATGCGTTTGCAGTTGTCAATATTGAATTTATTCGTCATTTTCATGGATTCAAACTCACCTCACCCAACTTTGTTCACATACAGGGTGAAAATAATTTTGTACTTTAAGAGCAAAATAACGAGGAAGAAAATAATTTAAACACTTTATAGTTAATGAGCAGTAAGATGGCGATGAGTAACAATAGCAATTTTGTTCGTGGTTGAGTCAAAATGATGATGAATAAAGGTAAGTCCCAGACAGTCGTAAAATTCTTGCAGCACTATGTCGAGTGTTAATCGATTCTGGTCCTGCTTCGGCCAAATGCATCTTCAATCAGTACGAAAGGATGCATATTGGCGCGTACGTTATCCTTGTGCTCGTGCTATTTCTCAGATTAAGTTATTTACATCAAATTGACACTAAAGTTAAAGAATCAAGCATCATGTGAGTTTATAGTTCTCCTGAAATTTAATTACTGATAACGTTTATTATTTCAGACAGGGGAATAATTTAACAATTGTTCAGGAATTAAGAAAGAAACCCAGAAGTATTATTGCTTCAATGTATTTGAGTAAACCCATCAAGAATAAATTTGTTGGGAAATCAACTGCTTGCAAGTGGTTGAAAGGATACAAAAAACAATTTCAGCAATGCCAAAATAGAAGAGGATTCGATAAAGTTGTTCAAGATGCTAAAAACTTAGTTATCCACAATTGTCGTGAACAATTCAGGTCAGTAATTAATTAACTTTGTAATAGTTATTTCAGCAAAGTTTTGTTATCCACATTTTTAGTTACGATCGATGGGATTGCTCTAAAGTGCAAAATTCTATGTTTAAACGGATTTATCGTGAAACTGCTTTTATGCAAGCTTTAGCTGCATCTGCTTTGATGTACTCCGTGGCAAAAGCTTGCAGTGATGGAAAACTTCAGAGTTGTTATTGTATGGAAAGACCCAGAAAATCTAAATGTAAAATTATTCCAGTTTAATTAAAAACTTTTCTTTTATTTAAAATTTATTTTTTATAGCAAATTGGAAATGGGTTGGCTGTAGTGATAATACCAAAGTTGCAAAGAAAATTACGCGTCGTTTTCTTCTGGATGGAAATCATTTTCCTGCAGGCGAACAAAGTTCTTCGAAAAACCAACTAAAGTTTGAGATATTAAAGAACAATATTGATATAGGTTTTCAAACTATAAAAAAACATAAAATTAATGTCTGTGTGTGTCATGGAGTTAGCGGTAAAATGCACATGCCTCAGAGGAGTATTTGATTAACAATTTCTTTTTTAGCGACCTGCTCTTTAAAAACGTGCTGGAAAGTTATCAAACCTGCATTTTCTAATATCGCAGAAAGTTTGAAGGCGAAATATAATTCAGCAATGTTATATAAACCAGAGAAGTTGACAGACACAACTGAAAATTTATCGGAATTGTTATTTTTAGCTCAAAGCCCGAATTTTTGTGAAGCCACTCATGGTAGACGATGCAAAAATCATAATCATTGTGCCACTTTGTGTTGCGGTCGTGGTTACAGCACAGTCGTGGTGACAGTTGATAAAAGATGTAATTGTACATGGAATGAGTTAAATATTGATTGCAAAATATGTACAACTAACGAGGATCATTTAATGTGTAAATAAGTGTAACTAACAACATTCACTAAAAATTCTTGGGGTGATATTCAGATTTATTTAAAATTTATACATACACGGTCCTCTATCGGCATAGTCCTCTATGACTAAAGCTTTGAAGGAGGAAGCTTTTAAATCCTTATAAAAGAAACGCGCATGAAAAGTTGCATACAGTGAATATTCAATTTGATTTTACCTCGCTTGAAACTAAAAGCATGAAATAATTATCAATCGAGAGTGGACTTGCTCAACTGAATGTAAGATTCTAAGAAATATTCTTGCTTACAAGCCGGAAACAACAAGAAATATGAATACAAATTGATAATCAATTAAAGTTTAGATCACGCATTTCCAAGGTTTTATTAAATAATTTTTAAGTTATTTATTAACAATTATATAATTCACACTTGTGCTACATTTATTGCAAACTTTTAAAAAAGTGAACGCTCATTTAATCGCTAGCTATTACAACAACAATTTTTTAACACTTGTTTCTTACAAGTGCAATTTACTCCATGATATCATAATCCTTATCTAAGAGGTTTTTATTGATTGCGTTATAACACGTTAAATTATTTTCCAAAAACAAATAAAACCAAATAAGATTAGTGATGACATTATCGTCTGATCTTTCTATGTTTTGATAAATTGTTTCTTCAAAGAGTGATTTCGCAATATTAGTACAAGTGCTAATCAATTATTAATGACACATTAAAATACTCATCTCGAGATAACGTGATTAAAAACGCCGCCGTTTTGTTGCTTGTTCGTGGAAATACTTGGCAAATTAAGTTCATGGTGGATCAATATGTTTGTAATGCTTAATTAATTCAATTAAACAAGCTTAACTGTTCGGTGGTTAAGGTATTAATAATTGTCGACGGAGCAGATTCAAGAGATTCCTCCGGGAGGGCGTAACAGCGATAAAGGATGCGTTAAACCCGTGGAGCGCGCGTTGTCCTCCTCGAGATCAATATGTGACGCAGGCGTTGTAGCTAGCCGCTTTTCCGTTTAAGGTCCTGCTGGCGCGTTATCCTGACAGGAATTGTACGGAGTGTGCTTCCGCACGTAGAACGCATCGGGACGAGCACGCTGCATGCAGGTCTCGCGGGCGGCTAAGACACCGGCATCTAACGCATTTTGCGCTATATCCTACGCCGCGATTTTATTATTTACTTGTGACTATTTTACGCGTATTTATAGCGTGCACGTTTGCAAATTGCATTCATCTGCTGAATTCAGCATGAATTTCATTGATCATCAAATGGGACGTGGGCGCGTTTGCATAGCGTTTTAATAAATTACTAAGAACACATCGCCGTCGTTGAAGCGCAATAGCGTAATGGTACTTTTACTCGAGTGCTATTCAAATCCAACAGAAATAAAAATGCATTCGCTAGCTGCGATAATCATTGAACTGCATCTTGAAACTCACAAATTCTTCGCTGACTATTTCTGAAGCATTCTTCAACGTTTCTCTCTTCTCTCTATAAGAATTTATAGGTAAGTTCTTATTGTTCGTGAATGCAAGTACAAAGTTTTATTTTTATCGAGTGCATGAAGGATGCAAGTGTAACGAGATAAGACGTTATAATTTATAAAAGAGGAGACGTTGCTGACAAGCGAGTATAATAACATTTATTTAATAAATAGTAAACCTTGTCAAGTGATTATTTACATTGCAATTATTATAATTTAATACGATTTGTTGATTGCATTAATTTAATTAAATGCGTTTCAGTTCACGTAAAAAAGAATGTGACTTTGTGACATTGACTTAAATGAAACGCGCGCGTGTGTTTCGTGTGCATAAATTGCAATATTCCTAATAGAGCAAACAGTAATTTCTTGTCTTCGTATCTTCACGATTACCTAGAGAGAGCGAATCATCGCACTCGTTCGCACGCGTTTTCCACGATTCGAGCGGAAAGAAAAAGGACGAATAATTTAAGTGGAGCGTCCTCGATCGAGCTTCGTCACAACATTGCGACTTGTACTTATTCCTGTCATCCATCGACACGATTGATGTTGATGTCTACATCCATCTCGCATGCCGTTGCGATCGTCAATATTCGATTAGTCAATACAACACGCATACATGCGTGCAAAGTGGATTCAGATGCCGAAGCGTGCCGCAAAACAGTGTTGGCTCAATTCACGAAATACAAGAACGCGCTTCTTACGTTGAGCGATGCATAAGAATGAGTGTAAATAGCGTGGATCGCTCGCGCGAGGAACGGGAGCAACTTTGTGCAAACAATCGCATCGTATCGATAGTATGCATACAGTTTGTATGTGAATGAATGCGACGCATTTACGGTAAGATTTGCAGCCGATTGTCGACCTCTTTTGCAACCGCGAGCACTTTAGCGGTCGTTTACATTGCCGCTCTCGATAGCTCCACTTTGCTGTCAGCTGATGCCACTTTTTCAGGTGCTTTTAGTTTTACGCTCAAAACGCAGTCGACATTTCGTAATTGTTTCGTTAAAGAAGCATGCAATGCACTTTCTGCACTAAACAACATACTTATTTCTATTTACTCCATCGGCCGCGCTACGAAAGTAGAATACGAGGCGGGGAGTATAAATAGATTGCGCATCATTTGAGGAAAAAACTTATTTAATTCATGGTTGGATTTCAAGTTTTCTGCCAACACTTTCGGTAGTATTTGTGAAGACGCTACCAACTAGAAATAACACGACATATTTATACTTTTGATATTTATAAACACAAAAAAAGCGTTGACAAGAAATTCTCCATTTCTCTTTCGATAATGCATAAGAAATTTAGATCTCTACGTGTCAAAGAATTGCTCGTTAAGTGCAATGTTTTTCAAGATGTAAATACATTTTATTCGGAAGGTTCAAGAATCTCATTTTTCTGACAACAACCTGTTTACGTATTGACGCTCGTCCCCTTGTCTGAAACGCAGAATATCAGTAAATGTTTATTTGCATTGGAACAAACAATATTAAAATGGTTCCTGCTCAATGTCATGAATCACTTTTGCTACGAATACACATCATGTGAAATCGTTGTTTACTAATTGCATGCTGTTATGAAATTTCAAACTGATGGAATAGTCAATGAAATGCGCACTTGATAATTGAGTAAATATTGATTAACTGCGTATACAGCGATGTTAACGTGCACTGTATTAGTGGCTTATTACTATTTGCCCGCGGAATTAATTACAATGTAATTGTCTTTTATGTTCTCTCGTCCGCAAAGAGAAATTTTTCGCTAGGGGACTTTTCAAATATGAAATGTAATTGGCATTT
This sequence comes from Anaulacaspis nigra, assembly GCA_030264675.1. Lineage (NCBI taxonomy): Eukaryota > Metazoa > Arthropoda > Insecta > Coleoptera > Staphylinidae > Anaulacaspis > Anaulacaspis nigra. The sequence goes on from JARJDV010002809.1 coordinate 206,891, forward strand.
CTAAAATTGAAAAAATCCTGCAACGTGTCGACATTTAATTGTTTACCAAGATTACTTTCTCGCTTCACTTTCAATATAAACGATGATTAGATATTAATTTATTGCATGACGTGGATATTTAATATTAATATTTTAATAACTTATACATTCAGATGAATTCATGAAGAATTTCATTAAGTACCGAAATTTTCCCCAAATCTAATCTCATAATTATAAACGAACACAGCGGGTATCAATTTTATTAGCGCTAAATTGTACATCCGATAAATAATTCGGCACTTTATTACACGTTTTCGTCGTTATCCAGAGTGCTTGTGCATGCTTATTAAACTATCAACTAAATTACACCAATTTCGGAGATAACATTTACATGGAATTCAGCACAAAAACAAAAAACTTGAACAGCCATTTGCTAAGCAGCAACATCAATGTTGTAAAATGTAAAATTCACTTTTCAAGCACTTTAGTAATTTGCGATAAAGTTATCCGAATTGCAAAAAAACTAATGCGATGTAATGCACTTTCACTTTACATTACGTAGTGCTAATTAATCAACCTCACAAGTAAGAATAAAGCAATTGTTAATTATTCAATATTTTATTATGTAGAAGCCGATAAAAATATGAAATAATAAAAGATGAAGTAATGATATCACTTGAATTACGCCATGACGGAATTTCCTGGAAGCCAAAAGTAAATTTCATTTCCTACTTGAAACATCATGCTATTCAGATAAAACAGATGATAATATACGTAAGTAGAAGATACGTTAATGTTTAAACCGTAAATCAAATATTAATTCCGTATTTACTAAGTAAGTATGGAATCAAACATTAATGTGCGATATAAAAGAAATTACCAATATTGCAAACGGGTTTTCCAGGCAATGCAAAAATTATTTACAAGTACTTACCTAGCAACTTGGATATTTATAGAAGAAATTCATTGTTCTCTTGCAAAGCAGGATTCAATAATTTAATATAAAATTTCAATGCATTTGATGTAATAATTGCAGCAGGAAATTGACTAAGGACAATAGCGCTTCCTGCGTATTGGCAATTGGTTTGAACGCTTAATTCGATTGTTTAAATTTTGCACACTTCCTCTTTATGAGCATAATATGTTGTTTTCAGTATCGCAAATTCAATTATTTTTACATTGGCTTGATGATTCTGTTTTGATGGATTGAAATTACTAACTCTCAAAATTACGCAGTCTTCAGACTTCTTAGAAAATAATTATTAATAATCATCTGGGATTCTGGCTTCTTGTATTTTCTTTGAAGGAACGAGTATAGAATACTTAATATTCAGGCAAGAATACCAAGAGCTCCAAGAGTTTGAAGCAACATCTTAGCTGCATTTTGTTTTTGCATCTATCTCATTTACACTACATGTTCGCTCAATCGTTGAGTGCTCATGCGGGAATGCATCATCAAGTTTATAAACAAAACAAGCGTTCGTGTTCAGTACGTCGACGACGAGCGCGCTACGCGGTGGTAGCACACCAGCAACTTTCACGCGGTCGCTCAATACGCCAGGAATATCTGTGGTGTTCACGTATAAATCATATTATAAACTATACAGGTGATAATAACGTAAATATTTCGACGAACATTAACGAAATATTTATGATTCATGAGCTAGACCAAACATAGCAAAAGTTTTGATAATAAATTGGCTGCAAGCAGATGCAAACGTGAACAAGAAGAGTTAGTGAAGTTAGTGCTCGTTTTACCAGTAGTAAAAGCGATGTTAATTGTCGTAATAATCCAACAAAGAGACACTTTATGCTCGACGCAATTGTGACATTAGTTCCATTGATCACGACACGATCCTGTAACTAGAAAAAGGAAAGAAAGGTGCAGAAGAATAAGTGGTTTTATAATTGGAGGAAGAGTTTCGCAGGAAAAAGGCTGACGAGTGGAAGAGACTCAAAAAATTCAGTGAAGCCTGAACATAAAAGCGCAAAGGACTAAATTACTTTACGAACAAAGTATACTCTAATATATAAAAACTACAATAAAGGGGAACAAACCAAAAAAGAAAATAAAAGAAAGTGCTATTGACATTCCATTTTGAATAGCAATAAGTCGATTACGTTTCACAAAGGTGAGTGGCGAATTGTTTTTAGGATTTTGTTGTTTTTTCTTGTAGCTTTCGATAGAAACCATAGGCGAAGTTATCACTCATAAATTTGATTTGTTACTTTTCTAGAATTTGAATTTTATGTGATAAATTGACAAATATTATCTATAAATGGAAATTACTGTATGAAATCGGATCATAAAATATTATATGAACGACAAACTTACCTAGTAATTTAAATGCATTGGAGTGTAGCAATGAACTATTTTATTCTATTTCATTTCCAAGTAGTTGCGTTTGAATTATTTTAATACCTCATTTATTATAAACAAAATAGCATATTACGGCAGTTAGTCATAATTTAAATTAATGCGGTGAAGTGCAGTTGAATAGGAAACTAGGTTTATATTCGGTTTTACATACGTAATGCATTTAAATTTATACAATTAAAAAACGTATTATTCAGTATTTTCGGTAAAGGTTTAATAAAAAACATAATTGGAAAATTATAAAATCAATAAATTATGAGCCGTGTCTTTAATGTCATTAAATTAGAAACCAATTAAATAAAATCAAATTGGTTTGCCATAAAATTCAAGTAACTATCTAATTAAATTTATTGTAAGGATAAATTTAAGGATAGTAAGAAATCTCTTAAAATCGTATTACTTCATTTATTCAATTCATTCACATATATTATCTCAGAACGAATTTTTATCTTTAAGCAATTCTCGTAAAACACTTTATTCCAGTTAATTTAGTTTCTTTTATTTGATATAATTTCATTCTTGAAACAATAGAATTAATTATGTGCTTATTTTTCATCACTATATTAAACAAGTTATGAGAACTTCTGACGACAAATTAATATCAAACAGGAAGCGCAACAAGAAAAATAATTCTATGTCTGAGCAAAACAATAATTTACTCATTTTTTGTCGTTCATTTGCATTGTCTAACAATAGAACCTCGGCACGCACCTCCGCGTACCTTCCATTGCCAGCAATGACAATTTAAATATGCAAAGTAATAGTTATACATACGAACAGTAATTAACTATTACTGAAACCCGATAATCGCCCACGAATTAGAATGCCATGGAAGTGATTCAATTGATTAGACAATATACTATTGTTACAAAGGTAAACAAAACGGTAGAGTTACGTCGAAACGTAAATTAATTGCACGATAATTGAGAATAGACTAATTTCAACAATCAGTTATTTGAATTTGATAAAGTGGTTAAGGTATCAACTTAAACCATAAATATTTATATTAGAATTTCATTAAAACTCAGGTTATTTATGAGTAAGATGATTCTGCTTGTTGAAACTTTGTTTAAGCTAATTAGAAAATGTCTGTTAACGAATGTTAAACGGAAAGTGCAGCATGCAAAACTTTTAAAGTTCCATTAGGTTTTCTGTTGCTTCATCAATATGACCAACTCTTAAAGTTAACGGGGAAGAATTAATGCGAGATGAAAGCGAATGGAAAGCGGAGAAGTTTTAATCAAACGTGCGTGCACGTGACTTTCCTATGACGGAAGCTTTTCGTCTATTTTTACTCGGAATGTTTGCTCGTTATTTGATAACGAATTAAAACTTATGTTATTAGCTGCCCAATAAGTGGATTAGTTTTATTTGATTTCTAGGATTCTTATCAAATTAAAATTTCACCTTAACTTTTTAAATAATTCCAGTAGTTTCTCGCTGATAAGAAAGTAAACAAATTATTCATATGTTTTATTTACACACTGAGACATTTCCGAGTGAATAATAATATAAGAAATAATACTTGATGCCATTATCAAAATTACAATACACAATACGCTGGGCATTTTATTGAACTATAGCGTAAAACCTTGACCCTGGTAATCACAATATCACAATATTAAAAATCAACGAATCTGTTCTAACATGGACATCTCATTAAAATATTGTCGCTAAGTGAGAGTTTCCCACAATTATTCATTTAGTCTTTTGTTGATCTAATCACTTTAATTCTGCCATTTCAGCGACGGTAATCATTCGAACATAAAGTAATTTTGAGCGTGTACTCAGTCATTTGCTAATCGCTTTTTATTATCAAAACAGAAACGAAGCATGCAAATAGAGGACGTGAGATAGAAGAAGCGTTCGTCGAATAAACAAATTAGCCGCTCATTAGATAAGCGTATAAAACTAGATATACAGCTGCGCAGATAAAGAACAGGAAAGAGAGCGCTGGTCGGAGGCGCACGGCTAATTTAAGATGAAAACTTTTCGTGAGCAGCACGCGAACTATTGTGATATTCTGGTGTGTACCAAATTAACATTTGGTGCACGCTCAGATGCGTGAGCTACTCCTAATCAAGATGAATTGGAGCAATGTCGATGAAATTGAGTTTTTTGATGGCGCACTTCCGTCAATTTCGAATTATCGAATTATCTCACCAACGCACACCACAACGTAATTACGTGTACTGCGTTAATCTATTAAGTCATTTCGGATGTTTTCCATGAAGTAGGCTATGTGAGTTCAGCTAAAGATACAATTTTATTTGCTGCAGCAGTGCAATGGTTTCTGGGTTAATTTGTTATTTAAAGCTAATTATAGAATTTCAAATTAGCGAATTGCGAGTTCAAATTTTTTATTTAACACATGCATTAAACTAATATCGTTATCAACCGCAATGCCAATTTTGTCAAGCGGCATTGATACGCTGAATAAATATTTAAACGCCAAAAATACACCCAACCTATATTAGGTACTCCATATCATTAGCATACGTTATTTGCATTCTTAAGCACTTTTTATTAGCATAGATTTATTTATTCCGCAATTACTTTATAGGCACTTGATACTTGACGAAAAAAACTCGTCCAACATAGGCGTTGTTATGGAGTGTAATGCTGAAATACAGAGTAAAAGTGAGTGGAATAAATTACACTTCAACATATGTACTTATAAGTATCAAGAGCGAGTCACGCCGATGACCTTTCAATCTCTATGAAATTATTGCACTTATTTAGCTAGACATTAGACTTATTCAGCATCACTCTACGCGCGGGCAGACACAATGCGAAATCGCGGAATGCATTCAATAATATCATTTGCATTATCGCTAACGTAATCAATCGTGCTTTGCGCATGGATAATTATAGGAGGCGCATGCTTATGGCTCTGCAATCAAATTGAATGCACGGCATGCATGCATGATTGAAACATTTCTTAAGTACAAATCATTCCTAATATGATTCAATTGTATGAAAGTTTTTTGCATAACTAAATTAATCAATAAGCAAATACGCTGATCAGTTGCAGAATTTATCAATTACTTAGATTTGTTTTGAATAGTACACTTAATGCGAACACGTGGAAAACAACAACTTATTAACAATTTATGTCGATAAATGAACGAATTGAATTGATTTGCAATTAACGAATTGCACGGTTCGAGTTGTAAAAATGTCATAAAAATTCCTTACGTCAAGGTTTTGCAAACATTGAGTGGGGCTTTCATAAATTTCATGAATTTATGAATTTATAAAATTCCGTGAACAATCAATTAATGATCATTTGATTGATACAAGAATTAATGTCAATCTGATGCAATACAACATTATAGTACTTGATCGCAAGCAATACTGCTTTCACAATCGCAAAATTTTTTCAATTTGCAGATAATTAATTACATGCTGTACAATTAATTACTTAATAAGATTCAATAAGCTGCCAACACATTTCCGCAGTCATACAAAGCAAGTGAATACGTATGCATTTCAAAACAAATGATCAGAAATCGTAACACATATTTCGATCTAACACTGAACTAATTTTTCATTGCTTTCAAGCATGCGAAACTCAATTAAACGACTTTATAATAGAACCATAATCGTAAAATATACAGATTGGAAATCTTACGTAAATATGTAGAAAATCAGAGTCGTGATCGTGTTCATGGCATACTCTACCACTACATCACGTAATAAATGATTTTTCAAAAACAAAGTTAAATTCAATAAGTTTATTTACCTAGATTTTCTTATGCGAAACACATTAATCTTAAAAAGATTATAAAAAATAGAAATTAACTTGCAATTAAATAGTTATCCACATAACTTTTTTTAGGTTTTCTGCAATTAATTGTAACAAAATACCATTTGATTAATGATTATTAACTTCTTCATCAAATGAATATTTTTCTCGATTAATTTAAACTTTACTTCTGCGAGTGTAATGAAATGCTGCATAGAATTTTCCACGAAGTTATCGCATTTCAAATTAAGTGTACTTCGAAGAAATCAGCTTACATAAAACAAACAAATTGCATCATAGGTTTCATAAATTCGCAACGTGCGAATGACGATTGATTTCATTTGCATAAAGAACAATCCCTGTATTTTTCGTACGTTAATTAGCGATTTGTAATGCATTCATTGTGAATAGGTGGAAAAATGGAAAAACAGATAGATTTGTCCATTCAATGCCATCATTACGCTCGATAGATTCGCTCGCACCATATCATAATGACATTTACATAATGCTGATTCGATTTCGAACGTAAATACATTCTCTGAGAAATGATGCAGCAGCCACGTGCGAGGCGAGCGTGAACGTCTTATCCAATTCGTCCTTTGCACGCGCAACGAGGGTGGCGAGGATCGCGAAGGTGAAGAAAAATGAACGGAAGCTGGCGCGAAAATACGATTTCCGTGCCCTTCAATCGAATCGAGTATGCGCCTTGCGTAAATATTGCTATTTTATAGGGTGTTTAATGATGCGCAAGATTGCAAGCGAGCTGTAATTTTATACATATTTGTAGCTTAAGAAAATGATAAATTATACCCACTACTTTTCTCAAATTTACGCTGTTCATTTCAGGTGACCTAGAAACTTATTTCTTATATAAATTTTATCAAAGCAATTTATTTCTTCGCGTATTTCACTCTGGAAGAAAATTAATCAGTTTGTCGCAATGAACGAAATTTCCTCGCAATGTACATACAGGTTCAGTAGTGAGTTTTATTAAGTTGAATTTGATTTGATTTGCAGAAATCGTATTCGCATCCGCATTGCGCGGATAATTGGAATTTCGATTGAGGTCAATATACACCAATAAGGCAAATGGACTCTCACGGGCAGGACGCACACGAGGACGAGGCGCCCAAAGACCCAGGGGCGCAAAAACTCGGTCCGTACGACGAAAAGGACTTCGAAGGTATGTTCAATCAATTTGCTTTTTCTGATCGTTGCATCCTTCAGTTCCACAGCCTCCCTCATTCCCTCGACCTTCTCTTACGGTTTAGTAGTTAGCCGCATAGGAAATCTGCTCCAGCATACGTGACAAAAATGTAATAATCTTTGATATGGGATTTTCTCATTCAATGAATTTGCGACCGAAAAAACTTTAAGTTTATCTGACAGTTGAATTAATGAAAATATAATTAACACTGCTACTTTCTATATTAAGGACGTAATAAATATTGAGTTTCTTCGTGAACACATAAAACATTAATGGCACTAAAAGAAAGTAAAGTTAACAAATCCCTGCGAGAAGTTGATGGTTGTTTGTGTTGGTTGAGCAATAACCCCCGTTCGTTTCATTTCTTTTTATTTGCCTTGCTGCGTCCAGCCATTTCCCTATGCGCTACTGCGTTTGCTCAAAAACAAACAATAAAACTGTTGAAGGAGCAGCAGCCAAACAAAAAAAAAGTGCAATTGTCGGGGTTCAACCGCCGGAGTCGTTCGCTTATCGATCTTCACATATACGAAACGAGATTCATAGTTTTCATAGTCTTTCAGTTCTTTCTTAAAATAGGGATGAGGGTTGATTTATGAACATATTTACTCCGTTCAAGCGTTGATATAGCGTCAGGAAAAACTATAAAGTCAGGAAATCGTATGGCAAATCAGGCGGCCATATTTTATTTGGTGTTGTTTCAGGGTAAAATCGTAAAAAGTGGTGCAATTTATCTATTTTTTCTTTACTCCGTATGTCAATTACATTTGTTTTATATTCTTTCCGCTAATAAAAAAATTAATAGGTTTTCAGTGTAATTTTAGGAATAAAAGGTCATGTTAGATAATTTATGCCAATACTGATGAGTACAATGTTATTTTTCTAGGGATTTTAGCCTCAGTACTTGTATGAATTCCACTTGCCAATCATAATTTTTATCAACATAAACATGCGCGTTATTAGTACCCAACAGTCTTTGCTCTTGGCACCAAAGAGCACAAGCACATGAAACGGTACTCATGTGATATTGTTTTGCTGATGGTCGACTATCACGCAAACAGAGCCTAGCAATCTCTAAATATAGAGCTGCACATATGATAACAAGCGAGGCAATAACAAGCAACGTGTGTTCCCATTTTATGTTCTTCGCACGAATACAGCAACCGCAATAATTTGTCGGATTATTTGTTTCCATCACACCACTAACAGAGCTTGCCGCGAAACACTTAAAACATTTAACTACACCTATGAACCTGTGCTTTACCTTCGTACATTAAACACGTACATTACTTGATATCATACTCTATTTGTATGCATACTTGCGAGCACTATAAATTTCATATTTAGCAAATACTAATTATAATAAGTCAACACTTGGTTAAAATACCACATCCAACTCGATTCCATATGCTAAATATTTCGCATAACTAAAGTGATTTACGGCAGCAGATTATTCAATGTTAATGCTTTATTTATTTAACTTTAACATCTCAATAATGAATCTACTTAGCCACATCCAGCAAGTTTGTATTGCCGAAGTAATGTAATAAAATAGTAAACATTACAAAATTATTATTATGTATTAGAAGAAAAACAAACAGACGGGTTTATATTGAATCTCTGCGCAAATGGCAATAAAGCGACGCAATTTCATAGTTTTTATGCTACTGAATTAAAAGCTTTATCCGACGTGCAGTATAATTTTCTTCATTCAGCTTTTTGCACTTCGTACTTTGCATTTTGCACGTTTCCAGTTTGCCTTTTGAATTTTATGTCTTTCATGAATATTTCATCAGCTTCATCAGCATGTGTGCATATTTTAACCTTGCTGGCGATTAATTTTTCAATGTCGCTTTGATTTATTCTATGCACTTTATTATCATTTATATCTTTTCGTTTTAATTAAATATTCATTAAACGTGTTCTAGAACAATGGTAAATGTTTGATTACATCATTATTTGGCAAACGATTCGTAAAATCAATCAAAGGACTTAATTATTTCCTCTACATTTTATCGAGGAATTTACATAATTAGATTTCAATTAAAATTATAATTAGCAATCAAAAATTTGTCATGAGTATCCAAATAATTTAATTTAAAATCATTGCATATGGGTCCTATAGGGAGTTTTGTCTTTGAAGAACTTTTAAATTTCTTTTTGATAGACATGAATTTAATTGCAATTCAAATAAAAAGTACTTTTACTGCACTTTTCAATAAAGAGGAAATTAATGAAAAAACTTGCGCTAAAAACGTCTAATCCGACGAAATTCTTTATTCAAGAGCATCGCCTTAAAGCCATTTCGTTTGTAATCTTAAAATGTGCGTCTTGTATTTTATGTTGTCGTACCTACATCGTTGAATATCCTATTAAATTGTGGCGTAATTTGTACTGTTAAGGCCATCGTGCGCACTCCGTCTTTGTCGGTGTTCACATTCCTGCTGAACGACGACATTCCCATCGCCGCCACAAGCATCATCACAGTAAAGCCTGCGAAACCAGCACTGTGGAGGATGAGCGGCCCAGTAAGTACCATTTGTGAAAAGTCTTGAGTCAAATTTTCCACTTGCTTCACCTTCTAACACAGCGCGTAAAAAAAGCATAAACACAACAGCAAATTGTCAAACTTTTGTCCCCTTTATCCTTGTCTGAATGCCCATGATAACATTATTTAAATCTGACTTTTGCTCATTGCTTACCCAACAAAATTATGTTTTTTTTTTCTGGATTTATCCTGTTGACTTGGAGAATCAGAATAATTTAACTCGCAACAAATTCAATTGCCAAGAAATATTTTTTGCAAAATTGATACAATTTCGACGTCAACAAATGAAATAAAATTACGAACTTTGCATGTGCTTTTGCAGGCAAATCTCTTTGCTGAAAAAAACATCAATAATTGAGTTTGCTACGTGAAAAGCTGTTTATGCATTTGAATTTTTCGCGTGTGTAAACCGACGTAAATATCTGACGCGCTGTTTTGAATTGATTATATCATGAAAGTATATGCAGCGCGCAGGCCAGTATCCTGTCGCTCATCCGAGTGGCGGCGCGTTGTTGGCACGAAGGATAATTCACACGTTTGCACCTGTACAAAGAGCTTGCGCCCCCCTCGAACTGGCATGCTCCATTTAGTGCTCCCCGATCGATCCTTATGTCTATTTTATTACGGGGAGGCGCACGCGAATAGTTGCGAGCACACGCGGTGGTCGGAAACCTTGTTTGGAAACTCTCCGACAGGAAGCCTCCGCATTTTAGGCATTCACTCGACGGAAAATTGTCCAATGGCCTAAATTACCACCATGAATCAATTCCATGCTGCTTTCTACAGAACGTCAATAATTAAACTCAACTTTTTCACCAGTTGGTTAAAGTTCATGATCAAGTGCATCTGCATACATCGTGAAACCTGTTTGCTTCCGATGATCGCAGATTGCTTGATCTTTGCAAACACATCTAGTAATCCACATAACGCAGCACTAGGGGAATTGTTTTCTTGCAACAAACGCGCCACACATGCATTATTTGTTTAACGCTAGAGCACATTTCACGCTCACACGCACAGCGAACACACGTGGAGCGTAGCTTAGCGTCTTTGCTCCACTTCCGGTGCCTTTTGTCTGGCTGATGTCCTTCTGGTATGTGTGTGTATGTTCTAGGGGTGCTTGTGTCACGTCGTGGCCGCATGAGCATTTCCGAGGAAGGAGAAACATGTAAGCGCACCCGCCACCCTCCACGAACAAATTTCACCAACTGAATGCCCAACGCGTGCGTGCAAATAATGCACACATTAAGATAAATGTGTCCTACGTTCTCTCCCATCTTCACATTGTTTACTTCTTTATCTATGCGCAAATATTATGTCGACTACTCTCATATATTTATTATCAGATGCATGCAATTTAACAAATGGGTTTCTGTATTCCATCAATTTCTTTAACTATGTTTCTCAAGGACCTTGTTCTTGTTCTCAAAGCATGAAAAGTTTCTACTTTAGGATCATTTAAGTGATAAACTTGGTTTAATTATTTATGCTTTTAACAGGCACACCTCCTGCACAAATTGTTCAGTATATTCTGGGTGAAGACATTGATGATGGTACGCAAGTTCATCCACTTTTCTCCGAAATGGAGGAATTGGTGTTGGATGGGGATGATATGGAATGGAAGGAAACCGCGCGATGGATTAAATTCGAAGAGGATGTTGAAGAAGGAGGCAATCGATGGTCAAAACCTCACGTAGCAACCCTTTCTCTGCATTCACTTTTCGAGCTACGTAGTCTGCTGCTCAATGGTACAGTTCTTCTGGACATGGAAGCTACGTCCATTGAGCAAGTGGCAGATCTTGTGATTGAGAATATGGCCAACTCAAATGTGCTCCCTATTGCTAAAATGGACAAGGTGAAAGAAGTTTTGTTGAAACGTCATCGGCACCAACATCAACGGAAGAAGTATTTGCTACCCACGATTCGCAGTTTTGCTGAAATTGGACGGAATCATTCATCATCCAAAAGTAAGTCTTCTTTTATTATTCTTTTCACATTTTATCTGACTTGATGGAGCAGCTATTTATATAATGACGATTTTTGAAATGTCATTAATTCTCGGATCATTTCCATGCACATCATGGACATGTATGAAAAAAGCACCATATTTCTTTGACATTCTTGTGCGTTTATGAACTTCTCTGTATATATAACTTTATTTCTATTTACTTCTTCAACGCGCGTCGAAGGATGTTATAGCTTAATGCCATGCGTAAGCAGAACGCAAAGGAGAAGTCGTCCATCTCCGCAACGTCGCAAGAAAGACATCCGGGAGACTGTAGAAGTAGTGAAGGAGAAGTTGGAGAGCCAACGACGAAATGGTTCTTACGTTTCCATTCCAGGTTAAAAACAATTTACACATTTATACAAGACACTTAATGGAAGAAAGCCTAATCAGATGCTTTTGTTATGTCTTAAATATTAGCAAAACACACTTAGACCCACTTTCAAACGAACACCTCGTATGAGATTTTAACAATTCAAAATAAACAACATGGAATACAAACGTACGAAACGCATGGGTTTAATACGTCGTTAAATATTTGCGTTGTTTTGGCTTTTTTAATTAAAAAGTAAAACAACTCAAATTCATTAATGAATTGCATGAACAAACATATACATACATTTACACACAGTACTTATGGACGAAGGCCGATCAATGTTTTAAACCTGGACATCATGAAAACCATTTCTAAGGAATGTTTAAAGGGTCATCATTACTGTTACGAATTGTGTGTGTTGTTGTTGTCGTTATCGTCGAGGGGTGCTTTACTTGGTGGTGGATTATTATTGTTTCCTTTGATATTTATATTCTTTAATGAATATTTAATGGAGATTTAAGGCACACTTTTTCGCATATAAAAATTTTAACTGAACCAAGTGTTTGATAAATAAAATACTTTGCAGCCGTTCACTGCATAGAAAACGAATCATCAATTGCCATTTTCACTCTTTGGCATCAAATGAAAGTGGATTCTAAAGGTTTGATTCTGTAAAATTGCACAATTTTTTATAAATGTAATTTTAATATTACTCGTAATTTTCTTATCTCGAATATATTTCAGCCACGAATCAAATAATTAAGCAAGCAAATGAATGAATATTCACTTTATCTTTACTTTTCTATTATCTCAGACACGTGTGTAACTTTTTCTTCTTCATTCGAATGCTCTGCAATTTATGGAAATCTAAGTGTTTATTCGTCGACGTTCACATGACGCGATTGAAATGATTTGCATATTCTAATGTCTCATCTTATTGCTCTGTTTCCTTTTGTTCTTCTCTTTAGCAATTTGTATTTAAATGTTTTGCCGTTCGTGATCTATTTTAGGTGTTGTCCTCTCAAAGGTGCGCTTTATGCTTATTCGAAAAACAAGCGTAACTCGCAGTGTGTTTTACAAACGTTTTGCAAAATTTTATGTTATTTCACATTCGTGCGTCGTTCTCTAATCGTATGCTTCTTTCTGCTTTGTCCCGTTTTGCCGCGGCTGCCCCATCAAAAAGTCGATGCGCAAGATATGGAGAACAACGCCAAAGGCCAGATGGAGTTTGGCAAATTTCTCTCAATTCCCGGCCAGGGTAACTACCCCCTTGAAACAATACATTTGTCTGCTCATTCGTTCTTTTCTCGTTAATGCTTTGACGTTACACATTCGTTGTTTGTCTTACTTTTATTTCGTTCACGACTCATCTCATTACCATTTGTTGTTGTTCTCGTTATATTATTTCGTCGTTGCTCATTTATTCAGCATATTCATATGGAGCATATTTTAACACTGGACTTTTCGCACAAGTTCATAAATTTATAATATAATCAATGTCGTCTGCTATGTGATGTTCAGCGGCATGAAGTTTCGTTTGCAGCATGATGATTATTTATTTATGGTTTGTTTGCATGCTTCCTTATCCTTCACCTCATCCTCAGACAAAATGGCCGATAAAATTACTAAATGTGGATTCTATGTAGGAAATGACAAGGCGTCTCCGATGGACATAATGACAAAAAGCAGCAGTGCGCAGTCAATCAGCCGTAATCACAGCTCAAACAATCTTGACAATGCGAGCTCGAATGGAGACATTCCACAACACAATTTGCATTTTATGCGGAAGATACCCCCCAATTCCGAGGCGTCCAATATCCTCGTGGGCGAAGTGGATTTTCTTGAGAAAACTATTGCGGCATTTGTGCGACTCAGCAATGCGAATGTCATGGGTGATCTCACTGAAGTTCCGGTGCCCACCCGGTTTATGTTTATTCTTTTAATGCCACCAAACGGAAATTCTGCACATCATGAAATTGGGCGTGCAATGGCCACTCTTATGTCCGATGAAGTGTTTCATGAAGTTGCCTATCGGGCCAAGAACCGCAGTCATCTTCTTGCTGGAATTGACGAATTTCTCGACGCTGTTACTGTTCTTCCTCCTGGAGAATGGGATCCTGCAATTCGAATTGAACCACCTGCAGCTATTCCGTCACAGGTAGTTTTTACAAATCCAATTACGTTTAAAATTAAATTTAAGTCCGCTTTGATGTCTTTAATAATTCCATTATTGGAAGAGCTCCACGGTTGTTTGCGTTTGCTACAACCAATAATGCTCTTAATGAATCAATTTATTAGGGTATATCCTCTACCCTTTAATTTTGTTTTATATTTAGGATACACGTAAAAGGCCACCGGAAAAACCTGTTGAGGAAATTGACGAGGAAGAGGTTGAGCAAAAGGAACGCGAAGAAGCTGGTTTAGAGCGAACCGGACGACTTTTTGGCGGTCTGATAAATGATATCAAACGAAAGGCGCCTTTCTACTGGTCGGATTTCAAAGATGCTTTCGCTATGCAATGCATCGCGTCGTGGATTTTCTTGTACTTTGCCTGCCTGTCACCTATCATCACATTCGGTGGATTACTATCAGAGGCTACTGGCAAGAACATGGCAGCTATGGAATCCTTGGTTTCTGGATTTGTCTGTGGAATAGGATATGGATTCTTTTCCGGGCAGCCGCTTACTATTTTAGGAAGTACAGGTCCAGTGTTGGTTTTCGAAACGATCGTCTATGATTTCTGCATGTCCATGGGATGGGATTATTTGTCATTTCGACTTTGGATTGGCATTTGGATAGCGTTTATTCTACTGGTTCTTGTGGCCGTTGATGCGAGTGCTCTTGTTTGTTACATCACTCGGTTTACTGAAGAAAATTTTGCAACATTAATAGCATTTATCTTTATTTACAAAGTGAGTCTTTTATCGTATTTTTTAAGTGATTGAATTAACTCAAATATATTTTAGGCCGTCGAGAACGTAATTGTAATTGGTAAGAAATTTCCCATCAACACAACAGGTGCGGAAATTCTAGGACACGACTGCAATTGCTTTGTGAACGAAAGCGTCCGGATGGACTATCCGGAGATTGCAAATTGGAGCCAGCTAAATGCGAGTGCATGTCAAGTAAGTGTTTGCTGCGCGAGAAAGCAATTCAATTAATGAATGAACACTTGACTCATATGTTAATAGCAATTTAATGGGACCCTATTTGGTACCGACTGCCAAAAGTATGTACCAGACGTTTTCCTTATGTCGATTATACTTTTTATGGGCACTTTTCTCATTTCCGTGCAATTGAAGGACTTTAAGAACGCGCTATTCTTTCCATCCAAGGTGAGACTCATTTGGTAACCGCTCAATTCCGCTAAATTCAACTGCAAATCATTTTCAGGTACGACAATTCATCAGCGACTTTGCGGTCATTATCGCAATTTTGGCTATGACGATTTTAGATTACTTTGTGGGCATTCGCACTCCTAAACTTGAAGTGCCACATGAATTTAAACCCACTCTGCCGTCACGCGGTTGGATTGTCAGTCCGTTTGTTAATCCAGCGTATTCCTACATACTCGCAAGTTTACCAGCACTTTTGGGAACAATTCTGATCTTTATGGACCAACAGATCACCAGTGTCATCATCAATCGCAAAGAGAACAAACTGCACAAAGGATGTGGTTACCATCTTGATCTATTCGTTCTGTGCATTCTCATTGCCATTTGCTCAGCAATGGGACTTCCATGGTTCGTTGCCGCCACAGTCTTATCTATCAACCATGTCAATTCTTTAAAACAAGAATCCGAATGCGCGGCTCCTGGAGAGAAACCTCAATTTCTTGGCGTGCGTGAACAACGGGTGACGCATATATTAATTTTCCTAATGATTGGTTTAAGTGTGTTTTTAACACCCATGCTTGGCCATATTCCAATGCCCGTACTATTCGGAGTTTTCCTGTACATGGGTGTTGCATCTCTCAAAGGACTACAGTTCTTTGACCGCATTCTCATCATGCTGATGCCCAATAAGTATCAACCTGATTACATGTTCCTTCGAAGGGTAAATGAACACTCCTTATGTATTCAAGTTTGTATTAACAATTTCTAATTTTAGGTTCCAATAAAACGAGTGCATCTCTTCACTCTTATCCAATTGACTTGCTTAGCATGTCTGTGGGTCATTAAATCATTCAGTGCTACTTCAATTCTGTTTCCCTTGATGCTGGTTGTCATGATTGGCATTCGTAAATCTTTGGATTTGATCTTCACTCGTCGTGAGTTGAAAATCTTGGACGACATCATGCCGGAAATGACGAAGCGCACAGAGAATGACATGTTGGATGCGGAGGTCGGTTGGAAGAGCAAGTTGCGCAAGATTTGTTGTAGCAATATGATTAATTTAAGGCAGGAGAAACCAGAAAAGATTGTTACCGATAAGTAGTACTTACACCGACTCAAACAAAACATTAAGTCACATTATTTGAGTTTAAGAGAAAAATGCTAGTTCTATTTTATTCTTCTTTAGTTTTATATTAGTTTAATTTTATTATTGCAATTGTTATTTGTATTATGAATGCGTATTCGTCAAGTTGATATTATGTATTATTTGACTATGATAATATTTATTTTATTTTAATTTATTCAGTTCTTATTATGCTTTCCGAGTGAGGCGCAGTTTAGTTTCCAAATAGTTACTGCTAAAGAATCCTTCTCTTCCAGGGACATAAAATGCCTTTGGACGGCAGCAACTTAAAGATTCCATTGGCAAACGGCAATGTAATGAACATTCCACTTTCTGCTATCAACATTAGTGAAGAAGTGAATAAAACTGGAATTTGGAAACAGGTGAATCAACTGAATAAGCATGAAAAGCTAGTTGCACACGCCGTGTACGTTACTGATTCGGAAACCGACAATTACAAGGACAAAGAAAAGGTTAAAAAGGAAAAGGATCATAAGGATAAGAAGAAGAGCCCACATAAATCATCAGGGTATATATAAAGTAACTATTCGATAATGATTTTAACTATATACTATGATTTTAATTAAAATCAATCAGGCGTTTTAAAAAGAAAAATAAGCACAATCGCAAGGAAGACAAACGTGAAGAGCGAAAACTAGAAAAGCGTTTGAGTACTATGGACGAAGAAGATGAAGATGATCAAGGCATTGTCATTAAGGTAGGTTATAAATTAATTAGTATAAATGATTTAATCAATGCGTATATATTATATGAATGTGTCACGATAATTCGCTTTAATTGCAATGTGATGACATGTTCAATTTAATATTTTTAACAAATCAACTGTAGTGCGCACTGAGCACGAATTTCGTTTGAGTAAACTTTCTACACGTTACAGCTTACTTGTGCAACGGACAATGCCAATGGTACCAATTTAAATTTTCATTAACTAGTTGCATGTCGCCTTGGCTCTTCTTTCACTTTTTGCAATCAATTTCAAACATATTTAAGCCGATACTCGCACACTCTTTTTTCATCTAGTTGATCGCAGAATCTCTATCAATTTTTAATACACGCGTGTTAATTTTCAGCGTGAAAATAACACAATTTTGGAGAAAGGCGTTTGGACAGCAGCCGACGATAAATATAAAGGCAGCAATAAGGAAGAGACACGTCTGTAGAATAAACATTTAACACTAAGCTTCAATGGTTGTCTTTCCCCATAAATTAAAATTCTTCATTATTACATTTGAAACACTATAATCACCAAATAACAATCAAATCCAACCACATAAAGAACAATTAAACTTTGATATTAATACATATATACTTATGTATAATTAACTGATATTAACAATGAATGGCTGTGTTGCAAAATACCAAAGATTAAACCGATGTAATACGATTTTTATTAAGTAACCAATGACATACATTTATAATTTGCATAAACTATCCATGAATGTGGTTGCCATCTGTTTAGATAAATATATATTTAGAATGCCTTTAATTATAATAAACAATGTCAAACATATATTAGTAAATATTGTATTATATTCAGAGTGATGTAACACCTTTCGGTTATTACGCCATATGCGCAAACAGATAATTAGATACCAATTCATTGAAGCTCAATTACAATTAGATAGGATATCTAAAACATACGTATTTATTTAGACATAATCAAATATTTGTTTGGTATCTTTCTTTAGATATATACGTGGTTTTAGAAAAGAAAATATTGGAATCAAGAAAATCTAATATATTATTAAATCATAATACGTCAACAATTAAAAATTATTATTAGAATGATTTTTTAAGCCTGCAACTATGACTTTTTAAACTTTGTTCATAACTTTCTCAGCTATGGATTTGCTATATAGTTCTAGATAGGCAACTCACAGCGCAAGTGTAAAAATTGGAATCCACTTTTTTAACTGTTTGTTTATCGTATGTACATGGCGTGCAAAACGGTTCCGAGCATAAAAATTCTGTGATCTTTGCAACTATTGAAAAATCAATAAGTTCGAATAAATTAAATTAGTGTAGACAGACGAACGAGGATTTGAAGTTGAATGGTGAGGAGCTTACCAAATTAAATGTACGTTTTTAAAAATTTTAATTTATTACGCTAAGAAGAATATATCATACGAAACATGCAGAATGAATTAGCTGCACCAGTTACAAATAGTATTTGTAGAAAGCGATTAAATATACGAACAGTGAATTGTCCCCGGTTCCTGGTTCATTATCAAGGTTGTTTAGTTAGATGTGGTACGTGATTGCTAGTAGTGTTAGGCTGATATAACAACATAGATAAACCAATTGGAGATAATAATCGCTTATATTTTGATCACCTAAATAGTGTAGTGTCTATTTAGGTGAATCAATAGAATTCATTATACATATTTGCAGCGGCTTAGAAGACTATCCACATTAGTGAAGTTACGTTTATAGGTTAAAGATCCATAATAATACAATAATTTTCATTATTGAAATATGATACCCTATTACAGTATACGCAGTGACTCATTGGTTTAACTTGTACGATAAACATGGAGAAGCTGCCTTAGTGTATAAAATGCTCAATCAGTTAATCAACGTAGTGAAAGCTAAATATAAGGAGCATGGATCTCTTGCTGTACAATCAGATCAGAAAAGTTAGTGTCCCACGCAATGTGCTCTTCGAAATTCGTGATCGTTACCAAAATGTCATTAGGTCCGAACGTAGAATGGCACGTATCTTAAGCATGGCTGATCTTCTTGATATATTGCGGAAACGTGATGAATTAAAAACTAGTGATCTGAAAAATATAGCTCACTTCCTTAACTTGGATGATGAAATACAAGTGACGATAATTCCAAACCATGCTCATGCACACCCTGTTGAAACACAATCTCACACAAAGATAGAAAACTTCCCAGCAGGCCTCCAAGATGTGTACAAAAAAATATCTCAAGAAATGGGACCTTCCAAATGGCGAGAATTTGCTAGAAAACTTGACATGGAAGAGTCCAAAATTGATAGATTAAGTACTCACAAAGACTGTACAAAACGTTGCCTGGAGGTTTTATACTACCATCACAATCAAGCTCTGCCTTGTGAATGGAGACAAAATCTCCTATCTGCTTTAGATGCTGTGAGAAGAAATGACCTGCGGCAATACGTTGAGAGTAGATTGAACCATCACAACATAATAAGGCCACATGACAGGGCCTAGCAATATGAAAACTAAATCAAGATAATTACATTTAAAATCAGAGTATAATTATAAAGATTATATTTATATAAATAAAAAATCAAAATGTTATTCAACAATTGCTATACATGATTACACATATATCAGGCTCTTCATTTTCTTCAGCATTATCATTCTTGTACAAATGAGTTAATTTCCAACTATCAGTCATTGCTGCAAATTATATAGAAGCAAAAGCAAATCCATCTTCCTGAACAAAACTGAAAAATACTGTAGCAACTTGTACAATCAAAACTACTAAAAGAAATTGAAATACCAAAGACAATGTAGACTGATGACAGTGCTATTGAAGTGTTTGACAGACAAAAAATATTACAATACCTAACAACTTTCAAAACATACATCTGTATGGCGTGGTGTTTTTTGTTTGAGTAAGCAACCGTAAACCAAAAGCAATGCTTGAACAAACAAAAGCAGAATCATTAATTTTTGGAGAAAATTTATAAACCTTGGTGTATTGTACATGCACTTGAAAAAGCTGAACTGAACAGTATGCACAATGTGATAATTTAGATCAATTGGCCATAGCAATTTCATACTTTGGATGTCTGTTAAGCATTGCTCACTTCTGTTTAAACTCCATTATCAGGTGGTGGATTGGTGTTGATATTTTGTTTTATGTTCTTTATACAGTGTATGATGGCTTGGTCATTGAGCTAGCCTTATCAATGGTATCTTTGTGAGCTTGATACCCAATTTGGTCTTTGGGTTTTATGCGTAAACGATCTTTAAGCTTGCGTCCAATCTCCATCACAGCGTCTGAATGTGAGAAGTTCTTTGTCCATATCCCTAAAAAATAAATTAACATTTATAGCAATGTTGCTTGATCAGCAAGAGACATCAACTCACCAATTTTATCACCCTTTGATCTAACATTCACTACAGCACCACAGACATCATCAGAATTCTCAAAAGCCTCACCAATAAGACATAAAATCTGTATGATACAAAAAAAACCATGAATGAATTGGTACTGAATTCTAAAGTTATAACTCACAATGTCTAGCCAAAATCTATCTAAATCATGCCCACGTTGCTTTCTCTCCAAATTGATAAGCCATCTGCCTCCACGTTTATTGGCATCATCCTCCCACATGGGACGAATTCCAGCTTTGAATAGAGAATAATCACATCCTTGCTTTAATTCACTTGCCAATTTAATGTGATTGTATAAACTGTAAAAGAATCCAGTGATCACCAAAGCACAGTATTAATGAGATCACACATACCTCCAGAAATCTTCCACTGTATCAAAAGAAGCAATCACTTTTTGATTCTTCTCCCAAGTGTTGGCCCTGTCGTTTTCATAATACCAAAGTGTCCACTTGTTCTGCAATGGGTGCTTTATGGTGTAGTCTACTGGATCTACAATGTCTTGCTCCTTATCTTCAATTCTCTCATTCTGTAAAACCAAAGGGGAACGCATGTTGAACTTAATAATTCGAATACACCGCGACGAATGCACGAGCACACCACACAACAAGTTCACGCAAATTAACTACGTGTAAACGAAGAGAAATGCAGCAAACGGGCCAACCACGACTGAAAACGAACGGAGACAGATAACAATATGGCAACATATATCTGTCGAGACTCGGTCGCTTTTAGACTTTTAAGATATGATAAATGATTCGCACATTCAAAGACATAACATAGAAAAACGAATCTGTTCCCAGTATCTTAGCTGTTCTAGCTATTTTTGTACATTACCTCGTTTTCGATATTGTTCGCCGACATTTTCACCGAAGACCGATTGCCCTGGAAAGCCAAGCAAACGTAAAGGTTATAAAATCGTTGTACGTGCCAACAGTCGAATGCTGTAGTTGAATATCCCCAAAAGCTAGTCGTGACATGTAGAAAGTGCAATTTTAAATGATGCCGACTGGTAAGCAAATTGAAATGTATTTTTGGGACCTATTAGGCGCACACGAATGAAATTTTAATTAAGAATTGGATTTGCCTAGAAGTTGATAATTAGATAAATCTTTGAGACTTTGCTCTTCCGAGTACAAACTCTGAAGGTATCTTAACGCAAAATAATTGGCTTCTTACCCACATAGTTATGATTTATGATTAAAAGACATAAACACTGAAATTCAAACATACACGAATGACTAACGCAGTCAAACAAGTCTAGTTGTTTATTAAAATTTATTTGCACATGTTTCTTGATTTAATTTTCTAATTCAGTCATTTTCAAGGCAGCTTTGACTTGTATCTTGGTCCAATTGTTTCGTATAATTTCATTTCATCTCCAACGCAAGTGTTCTAATGATCTGCTTTATGCCCGTATTTTGTATATCGTTCTTCGACACAATTGGAATCTACCCCAATTATTATTTAAAAGACTTCTAAGGTTTGTTTACAAATTAAAGAAAATTTATCTTTAATAATAATTGAAGTTATAATTGAATTCAAAACAAATTTACGAAAGAATGGTCTGTATAATTCGTCATGTGTATGAGAAAGACGGAAACACCCATCACTCGTTGAAATAGTTGTCAAGTATTATATACTATCTGACAGTATACACATTGATACACATATAAAAGGTAGTTTCGCAAAGGTAGTGTATGGTGTATGCCAGTGTGTACTAATGTGTTCATGCACCATATACTGGACAGGTTGGATAGTCGCATACGTTCCAAGCATATCAACAGACCGTGGAATTGTAGCTAAAATGAATTTGCTACCGTCACCAGCCGCGGATGCTTATGGTGTTAATGTGATCAGAAGATATATTAATTAGAAAGTTTGCACTACCCATTCATAAATGCATTGGTAGCTTGAATGGCCCTCATCTGTTATAAGCAGACAAAAACTATTAGAGACTGATCAGTTTGATCATTGAGCACTCATTTCATTTACGATAAGGTGACTGTACATTTTGCAAAACATGTCTAGAAGTGGATTTGGCTTCAGTAGAGAAGCAATCAGGGTGAAAGTGAAGGTATTTGTTGTTGCATTTCAAAATCCAGATCATTTGTTTATTATAAATTTCCAAAGAAATTTGAGGGCAATGCCATACCGGAACACCGGAAATTCAGTGTTGATCCTCAGATAACTTCATTTGAGGTGTTGCATAGCATTTTGGCAAAGGCATTTGATATGAAAGGAGACTTTACTATCTACTACAGGCAACTTGATCAAACAGGGAATGAGAGTTATGCCTCCTTGCTATCAGACTGGGATCTTGATGCTGCATTCCTTAAAGCACATAATGCCTCATTAGTCACCAATGGTGAGCCTTGTTTATGCCTTAGAGTGGAGTTGAAAACCTCTGATGAGGACTTTGAGGGATGGGAACCAGCTAAAACTAATGCCAATGTACCCATTATTACTCAGATAAGAAATGTAAATGC
Organism: Anaulacaspis nigra; assembly: GCA_030264675.1. Classification (NCBI taxonomy): domain Eukaryota; kingdom Metazoa; phylum Arthropoda; class Insecta; order Coleoptera; family Staphylinidae; genus Anaulacaspis; species Anaulacaspis nigra. The sequence continues at coordinate 230,145 of JARJDV010002809.1, forward strand.
TGAAGTAAAAGCCTCACCTCGATTGCATGGGATTTTTAATCAGGTTTCACATAAATGTTTCTGAAAAAAGATATTTTAATTAATGCGTTACTTTAAGATGGGAAAAACTTTCAATATTGTGAAAGGAGCATTTAATTTTGGAGATGAAAGCCAGTCAATGCAGCCCCCTAGACCTCCCTTGAGTGATACTGAATTCAGGAGATATTTAGATCCTGTTGGGCAAATAATGTATGGGAAACAATTGCGTTCAGAAATCTATTTAGGCGGTATTGATCCAAGTCTCAGGTAACATGTTAATAACTGATTATAATCCATGGTAATACACGCTTGTGGGTTGCAGAAAAGTCGTGTGGAAATTTATCCTAAATGTATATCCTGATGGGATGACAGGAAAAGAGAGAATGGATTACATTAAGAGAAAAGCTGCGGAATATGTGGCGTTAAAAGAAGTGTGGCGAAGCGCAATTGCCCAGGGACCCGTCGTAGGTGAGTTAGCTTATACGACAGGCATGGTGAGAAAGGATGTATTGCGTACAGATAGACATCATCCTTTCTATGCTGGAAGTGATGATAATCAAAATATTGCGGCCTTGTTTAACATTTTAACAACGTAAGTGGCGGATTTTAATTGAAACAGAATTTAAACGGCTTCATTTTAGTTATGCGTTGAATCATCCTAAAGTAAGCTATTGTCAGGGGATGAGTGACTTAGCATCTCCACTCTTAGTAACAATGGGTGATGAGGCACATGCATATATATGCTTTTGCGCTTTAATGTCCCGATTAAGCATCAATTTCATGATTGACGGGATTGCGATGACGCAGAAATTCACTCACCTTGCAGAGGGACTTTTGTATTACGATTCTGAGTTTTACACTTACCTCAAATCACATCAGGTACATAGTTGTTTTCAATTCAATAATAAACGTTTAAGGTGTACCCTGATTGTAGGCGGACGATCTATTGTTCTGTTATCGTTGGTTATTATTGGAAATGAAGCGAGAGTTTGCGTTCGATGATTCACTTCGTATGCTTGAGGTGCTATGGAGCTCGTTACCAGCAAATCCACCCAAGATAGAATTGCGCTTATTTGATATTAAATTTCAGGCACCCACGGTCACTCCACCGATAAGCCCACTTGTAAAAACGCCTCGCGAAAATCCTTATACGAAAGTATGCGCTTTACGACGTCAAAGTAGCTCAATTTCACTAGTCAACTATTCGGCCAAGAAAGTTCAACCTGTCAAACGACAGAACCATAGCTTGGATGATTCGTTGTGCCGCAGTAAGAGCATAACTCTGGAAACAAAACCAAAGCAGCATAGCTTAGATGATAATGCAATACCAAAGTCATTTGATTTAAGTACTTCGGAATTATCACCGCGCGAAATGCGCCCCAGATCGGTATCGCCTTTCGAGCATAAATCAGACTCCGTAACGCTCAATAATAAAAAGAATAAACTTGCAAATAGAGCCGCTGTGAATAATTTATCATCAAGCATGTCTAATTTATTAAAGACTACAAAACGCCAACAATTTCGCGATTTGAAAGAAAAGATCGGGATATTTGCTTCTTTGGACACATTAGAGAAAGCAAACTCAATTAAAGAAGAGGCTGAAAATAATCCTCCCGGAAAAATGATAAAGAATCTCAATGAATTTTTGAATTTTGCTTCCAGTAACACGAATAAAATTTCCGATAAGCTAACACGATTCAGTAGTTTGGGCGATAAAGGTCAACCTAAAATTATGCTAACAAAATCTAGTCTGGACGATTCGGAATCGTCTAGTTTTGATGTTGAGCGTCCGTCATCGCGTGTATATTCTTCAACTAGTTGCGATGATACATTTGATGAATGTAGCCCGGATGATTCTCAAGGGTACTTCCCAATGACTACTTCGATAACCCGTGAATTGCGCATAGAGTTGGAAAATCTTGATCGACAAGTATTTGGCAATAGTTATACAAAATTGTTAGATTCACCCACTGATTATATTTCGGAATGCGAAGAATCTACTAAAGTTCCAAATGAAGCGCCTACTAAAATTGAGGAGGAAAAGGCTAGAGTTTTTGTATGGGAGAATCCATTGCATCAGCCTAGTCCTAATAAATTAGAATTTGTGCATACTCCCGATGAACAAGCAGACCTTGAATATGATGAGAAATCGAAAGCTTCAAAGGCTACTAAAGACACCAGTGGCCCTGTAATGGTTAATTCCTGTGAGGAAGTGTCTGAAGCAAATAATAAAGTCACTGGGCTTCTGCCACCACCATACGAATTTGGTGGCGGAAATCCATTCTTGATGTTCCTCTGTATTACAGTACTGCTACAACATCGTGATCAGATTATGAACGCTGGTATGGACTACAATGAAATGGCAATGCATTTTGATAAAATGGTGCGCAAACATAATGTGACTAAGGTTCTAAATCAGGCCCGTCAAATGTATCAGCGGTATTCGAAACAACATAATATTGCTCAACATAAATACGGCGCACGCAATGAGGCCTGCTGAAAGCAATGTCGATAATCAATCGGCCAAAAAGCATTCACTATCAGATTGTTTTCTGTGATATTGATCTTTTCAGTTTAAGAGGCTTAAATAACTTCTTAATATTAAGAGTATTATTCTAGTGATATTGTGCATTTTACTTAGGGAAGACCAAAACTTTGAAGCAGGATATGAATATAAATATTTTTCGTGAATATCGAGCATTAAGCAGAACTTCTATTACTTAATTCCAATTTATTCGCTATATACATATAAATTTTAAAACACGTTTATATACAACAGATGCGACTTTTTTGAAATGGTTTTACATTTATTAAGTTTAGGTACGTACATTCCGTGAATTTACGAATCTATAAGAACTATTTATATTTATTTAGCACAAAGCGACTTAGTAATCTTAAAAATTGCACTAAAGTTTTATTTATTAAATCTAAAATTATTGTTATGGAATAAAATATAAAATAGAATCAGTGCGAATAATTTATATAACAACTACGATATCACCCGTTGACGAAAGGCATCAATATTACAGCTTTCAACTCATTATATTACTCTCCATCGCTGGCCATTCAATACTTTCGAATTCTTTAGCTGGTAGCAATCTCTGAATTAAAGATTGAAGTGCACATCGTGCAGTGCGTTCTTCAGTCAACTGCGACGATAGCAACTCAACATTGCATTCAACGTTTTTTAATCTCTGTTGCAGTCTTATAAGCTGTTCGTTGGCGTTTAGCGGCTTTCTATGGGCGCTATCAGTCGATGAAATGTCAGCTAAAATAAGTAATAGTAATTGATCATCAATTTATTTATTGCATGTACGGCCACTAGTTGAATAATGAAGTAGTGGCCTAAAATACATCTCAATTGAATAATCACAGTACATCTTCTATAAAAACATTCAAGGCAACTATGTCAATACTAGAGAAAAGTAAAGCACAACAAACACACATTTGTTAGTAAATGGGATTGCAAATTTTAGTCCATATGTTGGGTTTTGCGTAATTGGCGAAGGACAAATGAACCACAACACCAAGTGGAGGCACGTGGAGTGTGGGGTCGGTAATTACGGGGATGAAGTAAATGGGAATAGACTGGTGGGCCGGCACACGATGAAGTCGAATTGAACTCCACACCGCTATGGCAACCTTTGTCCAGCCATTCATGCATTTTTACGTTACCACCGGTTAGCAGTTCCACTGCAGTATATAAAGTCGACCACCACCCCCAAAGTCAATGAAACAATTTAAATAACATAACATCAGTTACAGACATTGGCCAGAAAAGAACTTAAATAATTATAAAGTGTTCGTTCGCGTGTTGAAACTTACCGGAATTCACCGTTTGCCGCGCCTTTATCGAGAAATATGCTTCTACCACTTCCAAAATAAGTGCGTCTTCTTTGTATGAATACGATTTGCCGTTTTGACGATTTGTCAGTAAAGAGGTACATGGCCGAATCGGGGGTGCACATCGTAAACAATTTACCGACCATCCTTTATTATTATTCTGAAACGCACTTGAATTACTACTGGTGCTCATGGTGCCTCCGTGACGGCTTCCGTTTGTTGCTATGATGGTTTTCTATGAAAAATAATTTATTATTAGGAACATTTAAGTAGTAAATTCGAGTACATTGCAGAGCAATTGCTATATAAAAGTTTAATATGTTAATACCAAAGGCAAGGGTTGCACTCAAACTGAATTAGTTAAAAGCGTTAAAAAACGAACTGCCAATTGCACACAAGTAATACCACAACCCTTGCCTGTATTAGATTGGTTGTGCGTCTTTCGCGTATCCAAATAAATTCCTTTGACCATTTCTAGGGGCAAATCTGCTTTCAGCCACCAATGTGCGTACAACCCCGATTTATACATTTCGGGATTATGAGTTTTCGTGCTGCATTCAGGCGCCGGTTGTTCAAGTAATGTACTCATTGACTTGCTTTGTTGCAGCGTTCGCATGCCCGATATTTTTTTATGAATTTGATTCACGGAATCCCATGGGGAGGGCACGGGGGGAAATTCGCTACTGACAATGGAAGAATGGGTTGTATCAACAACTACGTTTGCAGAAGTACGCGGTGTAGGGTCAAACGGGGACGTACATCGACATTGTGCCTCAAATGTATCTGATAATATTGAGTTTACTTTTTCACGCATGTAATCACGGTTGTGTAATTCATTGAAATCATGCAAAGGAAAGTCCGGAGAATTTAACGTGTAACTTCCGGCCATTCCAGAGTCCGTTGACCGAGCACTTGGACAATTTGAAGATTGGCTTTGTGCACACCACTCACCCAAACTAGAGCGGCGTTTGAAAATTTTATCCGAATTAATACTATGTTTTTTGAAGCCAATATTATTTTTCACTAATGTCTTCTTCTTGGCTCCTTGATTCTCACTGTCATCCCTTGAATTGTTTCTATATAAGGAAGGTGGCTGAATAGGCGATTGGGCAAGTTCGCCATCATTATTATAAAGTATTTCTGCTAACATTGCATCTGGTATTGGATGTGTCTTTGCGGGTATATCAATTGAACTGGAATGTGTAGTCGTTGAAGTTGAACTAGTTGTTGACTTGTGCATCCATGTAAGATTGTTATCACTGCTTGATTGGCATTGAGGTATGTACAATGTAGTTAAACTTGTATTGTTAAATCGATCCGCGACTAATTTATTAGGGCAACTTGCGCGCACTTTCGGCATATACCCGGACTGACTCGATAAGGAATGATCAATCGAATAATTTTCGTTTAATGTAGTCAAATTTTCACATTCATAGTTCGGAGCTACATTTGAACTGACATCTGATTCTTGCGAGACTTGCTGAAGTTGTAATAACTTTTTCATTGCTTGATTACTGGTAGAACATATTTCTTCGGGTGTATCAATAGACTCTGCTTCAGTAACAAAATATAAACTAGTTTCAGACACTTCCCTCGGTGTAATTAATTCTAATTTTGCTGAAGATGTCATTATAATGCTTGGCTTTTTTGTTATTGTTGCTGCGATTCTGACAGGAGAACGGTATTTTTCATTAGCATTAGTTTCTAAGGAACTCTCTGGATTATAATACCGAATATAGCCAAATGGATTAGAACTATGGCCTGTTGAACTTGATAGACTATCAACCGCGTTTTGTCTACATAAATCTCTACTTTCCGACTCATCGCTACTACCACTAGATGAATCTGAATCAGACGCCTGAAGGATACTGTTTCTATTATTTGATCCACTTCTCATTATGAAACATTCCGACCTATGCTGCCTTCGACGCACGTATAATAATTGATTATTTACTTTATAAATCTCTGGATACAGTAACGTTTTTAATAAATTTTTGTTAATGGTTTTATGTCTGACCATTTGAGCATAGAGTTTGGTCAGACCCGCATAGGGTGCTGCTGGGGGATAAAATTGACATGGAAGAGTATTTGTGTACTGGAGGCTGGGTTGGTAACCGATAATTGACATACGATTACTATAACCACGAGGATTCAACTAATAACAGTGTAAAAAAATTCAAGAAAATTGTTGGTATAGCTAATAAGTTTAAACTTACATGTGGAGGTGGCTGAGGGATGAACTCCACTTGTGATGGTAGTACTTTATTCCCATAGTTTTGCTTATTTGGATTATGTTTGTTTAATAACTCAACCCAGTAGTTTGCTTCTTCTCGACTTTGGCATACAGCGATTAACTTTTCAATCATCGGCCCACTGATTTCAAATGCATTTTTGTATTGATCGTTATCCTCCAACTTTGTTACATTTATCCCAGTAACTGGTAACTTTCCCTGAAGTATTAAAAAATACATCAGGAAAATACATAAAAAATATCTTATTGTTTTACTTATATTAAAGATAAACACAGTGTTAATACCTCATAAATGAAGCCGCTTAATCGATGGCTGATCGATAAAATGAGCAAAGTTGATGGAAATAATATAAGATATCTATCCAGATGCTGAGGCCCAACAGCTACTGATCCCATATAAATAATATCACCCAATGACGCGAGACTTTGGCCTTCCCATCCGCGAACTGGACCAGTGAGTATTTGCAATTCAATTTCCTTCTGTCGCCTTGTAGCTTCACAAGCAGCCTGAAAGGACGAAATTTTATAAATCACTAACTTATTATGTAGAATTGCGCACTTCAATTTCTTTATATATTGCCACCGATCGTTGGATATCTCCACGATCTGGATGTGAGTCTTCAACATGACGCTCCACTTCCAGTAACATGCCCGAATATTTAGCCATTCTACGAAAAGGTTTACTCAGCCCAGTTGTTAAAACAAGAACACCGGGGCAATTGGCACCGCATGACTCCATATATTTAGATAACTCATCCCTAAAAATAATTCAAAATAACTTTTCTTTTTGGAATTTAACTGCTTACCTATATTTGTCGATAATACACACAGCTTTGGGGTGCAATGATCGATACATTTGATGAACGTTTTTCATGCGCTTGGCATAATTTAAAAATACTTTTCCAATACGTTGCTCGCGATGTGTTTTTTGGTTTTCGCCCTCAATCAGTCTCAACAACTCCTGATGTGTTTCTAATACTTCAAGGAAATTTGCAGTTAATTGTTTATACTCATCTTGATTCAAACTAAAATTTTCCTTTATAATAAATTCGAAATTAAGATCAAGATTGTAACTTACATTGTACTTTTTTCTAGGGGTATTAGGAAATTATTGAGCAAGCCTTGCAATTCAGCTACGTGGGCTTTCTCAGATTCCAAGAGATCATGATATACAATTGATAAATTATGAACATCAGGCTGCATTGTACTTAATTGCTGAACAATACTGGCATCTGAAATTACATGCAAAGTCAGGAATTCATACATATCAATTTAAGCAATCACATACCTTTAACTTCCCTTACATAATTTACTGGAAACCATCCAGTGACATCTCCAAGGGTTCCTTCCCACCATCCACCATCATCCTTTTGTGTAATTGTAATAAGATCTCCTTTCTTGAAACACAACTAGAAGAGAAGAGTCATTTGCTCAGCTACTACCACTTCATATTATTTTGTTATGCACATTATACACACCTCATCATTGTTACTAGCTTTAAATGAATATAGGGCTTGAACAACAACTGGGTCACTGGACATATTGACTGCAAAATACATACAGATTACAAATAGTAAATTACATTACATGGTAAATAAAAGGAAGAGGATTTTTAATCAGGCAACTGCTGACCATGAGCTGCAAGCCTTTAATGCTTGTCACATTCATACTCATTCTTGGCAACAACATGCTATGCTTGTGACTAAAAATTTGGCTGATTGCCAAGCATATTATAAATGGAATATCATCATTTCATGTATAGGATCAGTATATATTCAAGGTAATATAAGAATCTCAATTAGAGACCTTAATGGGTGCACTAGGCTGGGTACATGTACCCATTCTTCATTTTAGAGGGTACCCAAGTAATTTTATTGTTTAGTTATTTGGTTATGCCAGTGGTCAACATTTACTAACTGCAATACAAAAATGTACACATTAGACTTACATATGAATATTGTGTCTTCCTTAATTAAATTCAGCGCACAATCCACTTGATCATTGTAGTAGATGATGAATTATTATGAAACTAATTGTGCAATATTGAGCACAGCCTGTGCTGATAAAACAAAATATACACTCAGAATATTTACTTCATGCTGTAATCCACCCATGCAAATTTAGTTAACCACGAGCCCGAACTTGATACTAATTAAATGAAATTTATAAAATAACGCCACCCAGAATGCATTCGACCAAGTCAGTATGGCCTTGAATTATTCCAACTTAAGTCTATTTTAGAAGCCATTACTCAAACTTATTTATCTAATTTACATTCCACCACTTTCAATTTCTTTTTAATTAAATGGTGATTCCTATTTTTTATACAATATTAAAACAATTGTCACGTTTAAAATTATAATAAAATTAGTCACTGTGTCTGATAATATATTTAAAATTAGTTTACGGCATGAGGGACCGATCATTGAATATATGGTTGCATATGAAATATTAACATTTTAAAGAATTAATCAAGATAAGTAATAGCATAAAGGCTCATATAGCTAAGCGCTGGGAAAAAAATATGTAACTCATTGGTTGCAACATGCATGCAACAAGTATAGTATGCAGTATGTACTAAGTACTACTAACCCCTACTTGGATACCGCTTTGTTTGGTTAGAATTAGTAAGAATGTTCCATGTTCCCCATCAAATGTGGTGTAAGGTAGTTTCCAGTATCTAGTTGTTTTTGTGATTATTTTGATATTAATGAAAGAGTCATTAATTGCAAATTTTGTTAAAAATATGGCGTTGACTAGTAAAAATACGCCATTAAAGTATGAGGTGATTTGTGATTGCAAAGTATCTAAAGCAAGGGTGGGCAAAATAACTTTACCACATAGTGTTGTTGATACACCAGTTTTCATGCCTGTGGGAACACAGGTAGTATGATTGATTAATTTATTAACATTCTTTACATGTTTTAATTTTTATTAGGGAACATTAAAGGGGTTATTACCAGAACAAATTGAAAGCCTAGGAATTAAGATTCTTCTAGCCAATACATATCATCTTGGAGTTAGACCAGTAAGTCCAAATGATTATACCATTATTCACATATTAGCAGTGTTTCATTTCTCAGGGTCCAGATATTTTGGAAAAAGCTGGTGGCCTCCATAATTTTATGAACTGGCATGGTTCACTGTTAACTGATTCTGGTGGTTTTCAAATGGTTTCATTGCTTAAGCTTGCAAATATTACAGAAGAAGGTGTTAGGTTCCAATCATTAAATGCTCATAAGGATGAAGTTATGCTAACTCCTGAACACTCTATACATATTCAGAATGCAATTGGGGCAGATATTATTATGCAATTGGATGATGTTATTAAAACAACAAGTCCTGATAAGGAAAGGATTGAAGAATCAGTGAATAGGACAACTAGATGGCTGGATCGTTGCTTGAAAGCACATAGGAAACCTGATGCACAAAGTGTGTTTCCAATTGTTCAAGGTACACTATATAGTGATTTGCGAACAAAGAGTGCAAATGATTTGATTCAGAGAGATGTAAATGGTTTTGCCATTGGTGGTTTGAGTGGTGGTGAGTCTAAAGAAGATTTTTGGAAAATGGTACATTTATCTACCAATATTTTACCAAAGAACAAACCTCGTTATCTGATGGGTGTGGGGTTTGCCATTGACTTGGTTGTATGCTCAGCTCTAGGGGTTGACATGTTTGATTGTGTATTTCCCACGAGGACGGCGGTGTGAATAACAAACATAGACAAGATAATAATTTTGTTACATTATTAATTTTTAGAGGTTTGGATGTGCATTGACTATGACTGGACAGCTAAATTTGAAGCAAAATACTTACAAGAAGGATTTTAGTCCTATAGACGCTAAGTGTTCATGTTCTACCTGCCAGACCTATACACGAGCCTTTCTGCATGGAATTGTAACAGTACAGCCAGTAGCCTGCCATTTATTAACTGTTCATAATTTGGCATTCCAAGGAAGACTAATGAGAGAAATAAGAGAAAGCATTCTGAGTAATAATTTTCCAGATTATGTACAACATTTTTTTAGCAGTATATATCCAGCAAAGGATTACCCTCAATGGGTTGTAGATGCGTTAAAGAGTGTCAATATACATTTATTTTAAAGATATTTTCATTTTTAATTTATTCATTATTGTTTACCTAACGTTTACATTTTATACGAGTTTTTCGAGGTACGAGCTGCAGAGCGAGCGATATTTTGGTTTGAGATGCGAACAAGATTTGAGGTACGAGGAATCGCACACTCGTCCAAAACGCCTATTTTGTTTTTCAAATCGCTTTATCCCAATAACTACCGCACCAATTTTAAAATTCAAATTTTGTTATGCTTGAGTTTTCAAGCAATTTATTTAAATAACTAAATAATATTCCAAAGTAATTAGTGTTTTCATTTTGGCTTGATTATGTATTAATCGAAATCAAATTAATGAAAAACATTTAGAC